>CAKNYM010040696.1:4818-16373 GCA_932195095.1 Andricus curvator
ATCAGACTAATGGACTAGAGAAACTTCATCAAATTTTTCTTTAAATTAAAAAAATCTAAAAAGTCTTTGAAGTTTCATAGCTTTAGAATTTATATTTTCTATGAAAAAAAGTTTATTCCGAACATATTTTTATACAGAGGTCCAACTATCTACAGTGAAAGATATCTTTGAAACATTTTTTGTAGCGTTTTCATTACGGCTTCTTGCATATCCTTGGAAGTTGAGGAAATCATTGATCTCATGGCATTGTGAAGTGAAGTCACCAAATCGGTTTAAGACAAAATATGTTCTTTTTTATGTTGTTTTTAAGGAATTTTAGTTGACTCATATTTTGCTATTTGAACAAAAAAATGTTTTGACTAAGTTATGAGTATTACCAATTTTTAAGGTGGTAATGTATTTTACAAAAAAAAATCGTTGCCGTTTTTCTGAAACTCTTCAACCTTCATTTTCTCAACGAGGCCACCTTTTTATTTTTTCTTGATTTTCTTTCTAAGTTGGTATTAATAGGGTACATTTATCGAAAAAATCATTTATCTTGTGCCTACATCTTAAAGAAGAGAAAATTGAGTTTATTTCAATAGAAAATAAGAATTCGTATTTTTTCAATAACGAAATGATATTTGAAAAAGTGAAGTTCTTCCATTTGAAAATTGTAAAAAAAAGTTTGCAAACACTTTTCTTCTCTGGCCTCTTTTTCTGGAAATTTTCGCTAAAAATGCAATAAATTCGGTTACAACTGTCTTTTTCTTGTAACAATGCAATTTTTTAATACTTCGTAAACAAAATTTTTTCAACTTATAGATTTCCCAGCTAACACAGTTACTAGTCCGAATAGTCACATAATTGTAACAAGATTAAAAAAACCAGTCACTGGTGACTTCCATGCTGGTCACCCAGTGACAATATATTTCCCACTCAAAGTAGTAACAAATTACAAGCGAAGCAGGTAACATTATCCCGCCATTGTAATCACATGCTTGTAACAAAGTGATGTTTGGAAACGCAACGTGCAATGACAGCTTAACCTCAAAATATACATCGTTTCGGAATTATAATTATGAATATTTTTGCAAAAATGTTGGAAAGGAACATAATTAAACGATAAATAAGTTCCAGAAAAGGGAGATAATATGTGAACAAAGCTTTTATAAAAAAACAGATATTTATCAGCTGAACCCTTACGAAAAAGAAATTACATTATAGAGGTTAGACCCAAAATGTATATGTATAAATGAAGATCGCTGCCGGCTGTTACCGCCATGTTACTAGTCTGACAGGGACCGGTTGCAAACAAGCCTCCCTAGTAAACTACGGCGATTATGCCGTTACCTGCTAGGAGACTGAGATACAAGTAACAATTCCTCTGATAACATGTGATCATTCAGGAACCTGTCAGGATGGTAACAGGTTAGCTGGGTTACACATTACATTTTTTTAGAAAATATTACAAAATATAACGTTTTAATTGCTCCAATTGAATTTAATTTAAAAAAAAAACAATTGTAGCCCATTGGATTAAAATAATATTATATCAACATGACCAGTAAGAATGTTTTAATTGTTTTAATGTCATTCAATTGAGAAAAATACAACTACAGCCGATTTGAATAATAATAACTTAAGCGAACATTTTGAAAAAGAGGCAAGATGAAGAAAAGGTCTAAGAAACTATTTTTCCTAATTTTTCAAGTGGCACAACTAAATATTATGTTTCGAAACGATTTTGTGACTTCAGCATGCACGCTTTACAGCCTTTCCGATTTAGAATGTATTCGGTCTAAATGCTACTTTATTTTGTTGTTAAATTTAGAAAAAGTAACATTTTTCATCTTGAGAGACTGAATTTCCTTTTTGCTTCCTCGTAGAGGAAGCTTTGTAATGGTAACATTTTCCAAAATTTTTAAATTAATTCAATTTAACCCTCCCTAATTTATTTATCTAATACAATGTTCTAAGCAATTGTCCGGATGTGTGTGTGTGTGGATGTGTGTGTGGATGTGTGTGTGGATGTCACGCTTTTTTGTGAACACGATAACTAGAAAACGGTTGCAGATAATTCGATGAAATATGGAGGGCTTATTTTCCTCACTAATATCTTAAAACTGACTAAAGGATTTTTAAAAATATATATTGCATTCTTTTTAGCACTCAATAATATGTTAAAAATCGAATTTTCATAGAAAACTTTCTTTATTCGCATAATTCAAAGCTGATGCAAGAATATAAAAGATTCCTTGGTTCGAGGCGAATCAATTGACATATTAAATTAATAAATTTCATCAAAGAGTAGGGAAGTTATGGTTATTTATACCTATATTTTGAAAATCGGTTTTTTATAGTTGAACTTTTTTCATTCACATAATTCAAAGTTGAATCAAGAACAGAAAAGATGTGTTGATTCGAGACGAATCGATTGACCTATAATATTAATACATTTCATTGAAGAGTAAGGAAACTATGGTAATGCATAATATTTGAAAATACGGTTTTTTTAAGTAAATCTTTTTTCTTCAACATAATTCAAAGTTGATGCAACAATATGAAAGATTCCTTGCTTTGAGACGAATCGATTGACCTTCCATATCAATACATTTCATTGAAGAGTAGGGAAGTTATAGTAATTTATATATTTTTCAAATCATTCTTTATAGTAAAAGTTTTCTCATTCTCGTAATTTAAAGTTGATGTGTGAATAGAAAAGTTGTGTTGATTCAAGACGAATCGATTGACTTATAACATTGATACATTTTACTGAAGAGTAAGGAAGTTATGGTAATGCATAATATTTGAAAGCACGGCTTTTCATAGTAAAACTTTTTTCAATAACATAATTCAAAATTAATGCAAGAACGGAGAATATTCCTTGATTCGAAGCGCATCGATTGATCTGTAATAATAATACACTTTATTGAAGATTGGTCAAGTTATGCTCATTTATAATATCTGAATCATCAGTTTTAAACAGAAAAACTTTTTTCATCGACATAATTCAAAGTTGACGCAGGAATAGAAAAGACTTCTTGATCATAAATTCTCAAATAGAGTAATTCTGGCTATTTTTGTAAGGAAATCATAAAGCTGGGAAAGGAATAGGGCGCGAGAGAACTTTTCCTTTCCCTTTTCCAGCTCGAAAAATTATTATTTCGAAAACAAGATTTGATTTGTCTGATTTGTCTTTGTATGTAAAACATTTTTTGTATTATTTTTTAATTTTGTATTTTTTGTAAATTTCTATCTTTAAATTGAGCAAATGAAGACTTTGGTTTGTATATTATTGAAAAAAATAACTAATGCTTCCTCTATGAGGAAGCAAATATATTTTCTAACGGGAAGCAAAGTGCTCGTGGAATGAGCACCATATAATTATGAATACAAACAAAGTGGAAACACTCGAGATCGAAATCACAGCTAGTTTCAAACTAATAATATTAATCTTCGATTTACTGTATGAAAATAATAATGTAGAAAGTTGCTTACTACTTTTTTTTTGTCAAAAAAAGATTTATTTCATTGAAAGTAATGTTTTCTAAGATTCTTACAAAAATCATATTTCCATTAAAACAGGCTTCAAAGAGAGTACAAATTAATTTTTCGGCTTCTCATTTCTTTGAAAAATATAAATTTGTTTGAAATTTATTGAAATTGGAAAATTATCCAAAATGCATTTTAAAATTATTGAATTTCTTGCTAAAAGTGATAGAATGTAAAATTTTAATTATATTATGTTTAAATGCTTATCAATAATACTTCTTTTGGCTGCTGGTTTGCACTATCAGAAAAGGCTCTCTTGTATTCCTCAGCATGGAATTTTTTTAAATATCAGGTAGTTCCAGTTGTATTCCCATCCATTATTTTCATTATAATTTCCAACTTTTGTGCAGAGCAAGCCTTACATTTGGCGAACTTCTTTTTATCCATGTATCCGCATTCAAAAATACTTCCTAGAACTTCCTTTCTCCTTCTTTTTGTCACTGATTTCGATTCAGATGAATCTTCATCAATCATCAGTTCATTACTCAGAAGATTGAATTATATAATATATTCAAAAATATATCTCAAATGAATTTCGAATGATAATTCTTATTGTTTATATAAGTTCCTTATTTTAGATTTTACTAAGAATACATTATTATTAGTATTTGTATTATTTTTCAGTATTGTTCCTTATTTAAAATTAGAGGAGAGTACCCAAATATGAGATACCAACTCTGTTTGGTGTGATTGCCGGAATTCTATGGACTGAATTTAAAATTAATGTAGGTCATTTTAAAGGGAATTTAGTTTGCGATAAGGTGCTGAGATGAAAAATTTTATCAAATTTTTAGTTTTGCTGAAAATCCAAAAAATGTAAAAAAAGTGCTTTTTCCAAACTCGTCAAACTATTCTCATAATATGAGATACCCCAGGAAATCGCTAATAAAATGCAAAATAAAGTATTATTTTTTATGAAAAACTTTATTCTATGTTTCCGAAGTATAAACTCACTGTTATTTAGATATATTCAGTTTTTACAGTAGTCACAATCCCATTTGTAACCAGTTTCCCCCGCGCAGCCAGAGTGTGTCCAGCTGGAGCAGGAGATGCATTGTACCACAGGTATCTCATATTATGAGAACCACACCGTGCAACTATTCACTGACTACACCTAACCTGTACTATGAAAAACTTGAACACTGTCGATATTTTCCTACTTAGTTATTCAGTCCCTATCCCTCCAGGCCGACTTTACTGCTAAATACTTATTTAATAGATAATAAATAGGGTTTAAAGACTTACCATCCAAGAACTCGACCATCACCGATTTCGCAAAAAGTTCGCTTATAATCTTTAGAAGCAATATAAAAAATTGAATTTACCACGAAATTACTCTTTCTTCTAGGGCTGCAAGTTAGTGATAGAACCTACACAGTGCGCCTCTTAGTTTAGCTGAAACCCCGCTATCTCATATTACGAGAATATCTCATATTCGGGTACTCTCCTCTATGTATCCACCCCGTAGACTTTCTTTTCCCTACATAGCTTGTATCTTCTGCCATCCTTCTCCAGATTGTGTTTAATCGTTAAATTAAAAATTTAAGATGAACAGATTTAACGCTAAATTAAACGTTAAATCCAAATAATCTTTGGCAGCAGAGCTCTGTCACTGAAAGGCTGTCACAAGTGACGTTTCTCGATTATTTTCAAGGACCTCGTTCGATGTCTTTCGAAAAATGAGACGATACGATTCGAAATTTAACAAATGAATACACGAGATGATCGTTCGAAAAAAGGGGCTGATAACGAACGACGTCGAGTGAAACAGTTGAGTTTCTCGTGTCGATGTGAATCACTTGCCGGAAATAATAATAAAATTGCAATTAAGCAAATCAGTTACTTTTATAAACTAGCGAAAAATTACAAACATTTTACAAATCGTATTAAGTGATAAACAACTTATTACCAACATCATATTACATTTGTAAACTGTTTCCAATTGGAAACGTTATGAATTATAAACGAATTATTATTTTGTTTATCACTTCCGAGTCGAAATCTAACAAATATTAAATTTGCAAAACGTTGCGCTAATCGTACTGAGTGATAATTAACTTAGTGCTAACATCATATTAGATTTGCAAACTGTTTACTACCCTGAAACATTGATAATGATAAACAAACTAATATTTTTTTATTTATTCCCCAGATTAAATTCTCAATGTGTTGCACGAGGATTTTCTCTTACTATTGAAGGGTGCTATACAGTTTGTAATAGATTTACTGTTTTTTTATTGGATTATTAATGTGGCACGAATACATTGCATTATATATAATTTTTGAGGATTTTTGAAGGTTTCTCGTTTCTCTGAAAAAGTTTTCGAAAGCAATAAAATAACTGCCGGTGTAGAAAAAAAAAGGAAACCTTTGAAAAAAACGAGTAACAATATACAATTCATGAATTGCGTGAACATTTTTTTAAAGTGAATATTCTTTTCAATCATTTTTGTACAGTGTTAACAATGTTTGCAATTTTAATATACATTTACTATTCATTTGTATAGTAAATCTAAAAACTCGGTCTATGAAATAGTAATTGAGAGGCTGCATAGTAAATTTGATATACATGTATACTTTTCAACTCTTAAAAATTTAGGTAATTTTACTCTACACAAATTAAAACTAATTTGGCAGTAATTTTCAATTCTAAATAATAAAGCATAATGCTTTTTTCTAGTTAAACATGAAATATACTGGGTTTCAGGTGGAAAAGTTCAATTAAGCGAATAAATAAGAGACCTAACCTAAAAGCAGCGGTTTTTTCGTTAAAATTCTAACATTTACAGTGAATTTTGAAGAAAATCCCACCCGTACGTTGCACTTTGAATATAAATATGAATTTAGTCGATGAATTGTAGGTTATTAATTTAGTATTAAATATTTGACAAGATTTGTGTGCATCAAAGAACTTTTAACTTTCACGCACTTTGTTTTACTATACATGCATATTAATTTTACAAGATGATGATATATTAAATTTACTACACATATATGCATATTGCTTCCATTACATTTATAGTAAAATCGCTATAGAAATTTCTATCAGTGTAAGGTGATCGGAACATCATTAAAATTATTAATTTAATTTTAATAAGTTTCATTACTTTCGCTTACTTCCTGGATTTTTTAACCTACAGCCAATTGTTCAAACAATTTTTACTGGTTCGAAGAATTATTATCTTTTTTTATCGCAAAGTAATATCATTTACTTGATGATATGAACTAACTAATAAAATGTGAATAACCATTTCTGTACATTTATAAATAAGAATAAATAAATATAACAAGTATGTTCAGAGGTTGATGTTCAAAATTATCAATTAGGCCAAAGCATTCAGGAATGCCAATAATTCGCGTTTATAACATAATGCGTCGTTTGAACAAGTACATATTGCTTGAAAAATAAAAGACCACTTGCTTTTATTTTCATTGTGAAAAATAACATTGAAAAGAAAGATTTTAATTTTTGGAATAATGACGCAAGATCGAATTAAATGCTGAATGTTAAATTTTTTGCCTAAATAAAATCTAGAAATTTTCTCTAATCAGTTTTTGATGAGACTCGTAATTTGCGTTTTAATGGCAACAAATTACATTAAAAACCACAAATTTGAATTTATGAAAAAACGACACAAGCTAGGTACAGTGAAATTCTTAACGGCAAACACTTTCACGCAAAACAGAAGTCCCGGGCGCAATCACCAAATTACAGATCTTAAAGGTTCGATCTGTAATTGTAAACGGTTTATGCACAAACGCGGCGGAAGAACAAAGACTGAGCGCAAAGCGCGAGACCTAAAAGAAGCGCACCCATGCAGCGTGCATATTTTAAAAAATAATTTTATTATTAATAATTTATATTGTATTACAGTACTTCACAAAAAAATATAAAATTCTTATTTATTTAACTTTTATGGCATTTATTTATGTATTTTTTGGCACTGATTCAGAAATTTTACATTATTTATTTCGTAGTAGCAATATTTTCGGAGATGTTCAAAATTCAATGTTCAGTGTCACATAAAAAACAAAAAACCATGTTGCGTAAACATCAGGTCATTTTCGCTTTTTAAACCTGTTTTTATGAAAAACGCGAGAAGATAGAACATTTTCGCCTTCAGATACGTATTCTAAAGAAAAAATACTGGAATGTCCAATCAATTATTGATAAAAAAAATCTTTTCACTCCATGAGTGCTCCATGAGTTCTCTCTTTTTTAGATTTCTTTCATGATAATGGATTATGAAACCGTCCAATTGAATAATCCTCATGTTCGATTCTATGTTTTCAAAGGACTGCGTGATATCTGAAACTTATATGGAAATTATATCACGTTTATTATTATTTCAAGGCAACTATACGTACTTCAAGTTTTCAACATTCAAATGACCGAAATATTATATCACTAATAGTTGTCGAGTTTCACATGCTGAGTTGTGGCTTTAGCTGAAGTTAGCATTACTACAGGTTTTTAACTAAAATTACCAGGCACAAAATTTAGTTTTTGCGGCATATATGAGCACTAAATAAGCACTGAATTCCTGCGCCAAGTACAATGTGATTCCACTTATAGTTGCCGAGTGTCACATACAAGAGTCATCTGAATCCAGCATGTCTACACGTTTTTGTTAAAAAAAAGTGCCCGGATTTTGTGCATAGCACGAATAGAGGAGCACTTAACTAGCACTGAATTCCTGCGCAAAAGTGAATTTGATACCACTTATAGTTTCCGAGTTTCGCGTACCGGAGTTGTGGCTTCAGCTGAAGCTAGCATGGCTACATATTTTTCACCAAAATTACCGGGCACAAAATTTTTTTCTGCAGCATAAATTAGCACAAAATAAGCACTCACTTATAACATAGCGCCCATATCGATATGACAATGTTGTGATTCCAACTTCCGGGACTTGAAATGTTTGTATTTTTTGGCTAGTTTAACAAAGTACCTAATTTTTTAAATTGCAATTTCAATATTGTTGTCGGTACCCGTTTGAAAAAATTTGGTGGCGCTGAATTGTTTCTGTCTAGTCCGCCTTGAGTCCACACTGGCGCGCCACAGGCTGACTGTCCAGTGACTAGACTGGGATGTAACGCTCGGATCGACTAGTTTCTAGACAGATCGGCTATTTTGATAAAAAAAAATGAACAATTAAATAATACAATTATTTTTTATACGATAAAAGTCCAATATATAGATTTTCCAGTTGATTGAAAATATAAAAAAGTTTTTGTAAACAAAAAAAAAGAAGAAATGAGTTTCCGCAAATCTCTTGTACATACGCCGGATGTCGAACTTCTGATGTAACTTCCTATTATATTGTTGTAACTTTGTCCCGTCGCCTTAATACCTCGGCCATCTGAAAGTTATATTTTCTTCCATTCTGTCGGATATGCAATTCAATTCATTACATCCCAATATTAATTCAATAAAACATGTACAATTTTTAAACATTCAAAGTGCTTGATGTGTGAATAAATTATTGAGAATAATAGCGTTTGTATGATTTGACTTGCGATTAGACTATGAAATGATGATTGTTTATTATTTCAAATAATTAATACGTTAGGCTTAATTGTCCTTTACGCAATAAATAAATAATTACAATAAATTAAATGAGTCATTTAATACAGGATAGAGACTGAGCTTATAGTTACTCAAGTTTGCAAAATGTTTTGAATTTTCGTGGAGAAATGGGGGGAAAACTTTGCAAATTAATTTTTTGAAACAAAATGGCGACCCGACCACGTTAAACATATAAAAACACAAATGTACCTTTTTTTTGAAGAACTTCGGAATTTTTCTAAATTGACTCAATTTTTATGTCTAATTCCACTGGCCTGAAGCCTCAGAGGTCAAAATTGGTAAAACAGCCAATGTTTAAAATGTTGTGTTTGGTATTTAGTGAAATTATCTTTAGAAGATGTGGTTTAAAGATTTTTTCGAGCATGTATGGACTTTGTAAATATAGAAATGCACTAGAAAGAAATCCACAAGATCTAGGAGTCGAAATGAGATTCACAGTCATTTTTAAAATTTTGGAATTTGTTATTCGACATGATACATTTTTTCACTTGTGATTTTAGAATTTTTTTTCTATGTTTGGAGTTTTTAAAATTAGTAATACACTAGAAAAAAATGCGCTAGGCTCAGAAGTCGAAATTACAATTACAGTGGTCTTCACAAATTTGGAATTTGTTATTTAATAGAATTATCAACTTCACTTGTGATTTTATAATTTTCTTGAGCATGTCAGGAATTTGTAAGCATAGAAATACTCCAGAAAAAAATCGACAAGGCCCAGGAATAAAAAAAATAAAATAAACAATTACTTTTATTCTAATTTCGACTAGTGGGTATTGTGAATTTACATTTCAAAACCCTTACACATGTTCAGAAGAATGTTTGATCCACAAGTTATAAAGATTATTTCATTAAATACCAAAATCAACATTTTGAAAAGTAAATGGAAATTTTTTTTCAGAAAAATGATTGATTTGAATCTCCAAAAAATTGAGAAGATTTTTCTGAAATTTAGGTATGCAAAGAAATATAAACCTCAAGAAAAGTCTAAAACTCTGCAAATAAGAAAATTTTTCAACCTTTTTTTCGAGCATAGGTAACCAAGCTGCACGTGGATCGATTTCAAATTAATTATACTTTTTTAGAACCCTAATACGCTAATTTTACGCATCGTAGCGATATCAAATTCCAAAAGTATTTATTTTGGACCCACTCTACTGCGAAATTGGAGAAGAATTTTATTATTTACCGAGCTTACCGTAAAAAGTAGTAAATAGAAATTAATAGGTTCGGATATATGACGAATCTCACAAATACCTGTAAGATTGAAGATGGTTTAAAAAGGTAGGTATAATTTCGTCGCCATCGTGTCCCAGAAATTTAGACACTTTTGAAGAGACAGGTGCACTACCTGAGGTGGCAATGTCGCCTTCATGCCGGAACTCTTCCCCCTCGCCATAAACTGCAACTGAAATATTGCACCTTCCGAAAGGAAAAACAACAGCTCTATTGGGTACCTATTGTTTTGTTCAAATCGAGTTCCAACAGTATATTCTGTTTCAAACTACGGATTTGAAAATTTGTTGAATTCAATTAATTTAAGTTAAAATTATTTTATTTGATTCAATTTAGTTTGGAAAAAAATTAAAATTTAATTTAATTTTTAAATTTTAATATCTAGGTTTAACCCCCTAATATTCGTAGATCATCCTTCTAATTTCTATTTGTTTCAGCGTATACTATAAAACTGAATAATGGATGATATCTATTTAGTAAAAAGAAAATTACATTTTTCTCAAATTGATGATTTTAGCACTCTTTCAACATAATATATTCAATTTTTAAGAGATATTCAAGTTGAAATATATCAAGAATTATTGAGGCTTCTGTTTGGAAATTATACAAATTTGCAACAGTAGTCAGTATACGATTTAAATGTAGATTTGTCAATTTTTGAATATTCTAATTTGAAATATTATGAATAAATTTGTGTTATATTAGCCGTTGGGACTATTTATATATTTATATACTGAAAACGTTAGAATTTAAAAAATTCGAAAATACGTTAATAAATTTCTTCAAATATCAAGGTATTAACAATTTTCCGAAACAATAATTCATAATTCCTGATTAGAAGCATGTGGAATTCAAAAAAGGTATATATTAAACGATTCTAAATTAAATACGTTCCAAATCAAACAATTTTAGATGACCTAGGTGAAATTTGGACAAAAGCACAATATTTCTAATGTAATAGAAAAGAATTTAACTTGTATCACTTCTTAATAAGAGCGTTTAGAATTTAATAACTTTGAATTGGAAAAATTTTCATCAGATGCTCTCAAAATAGGAAAATTTTGAAAGAAAGTTTTCAAAATTGGACAGTTTCATTAGAAAGGAGTTTTTGTCGTATCAGTACTACTTCAAAGCGTTCATAATTGAAAAATCTATTACATTCTCATCTAGAGAAGGTATTAGATTTGTGTAAAATTTGACC
>CAKNYM010040697.1:1996-15171 GCA_932195095.1 Andricus curvator
ATTTAACCAGACATTTTTTTGAGTGTAGTGCTCATTTCACGAGCACTTTGCTTCCCGTTAGCAAATGTATTTACTTCCTCATATAGAGGAAGCATTAGTTATTTTTTTTAATAATAGACAAACCAAAGTCTTCATTTTGCTCAATTTAAAAATAGAAATTTACAAAAAATACAAAATAATACAAAAAATTTTTAAATTTAAAGACAAATAAAATTTTGTATTCGAAATGATAATTTTTCGAGCTGGAAAAGGGAAGGGAAAAGTTCTGTCGCGCCATATCCCTTTTCCAGCTTTGTGATTTCTTTACAAAAATTGTCAGAATTAATCTATTTAAAAATTTAGAATAAAAAAGTCTTTTCTATTCATGCGTTAACTTTGAATTATGTCTATGAAAAAAGTTTTTCTGTTTGAAACAGATGATTCAAATATTATAAATGAGCATAACTTCCCTACTCTTTAATAAAATGTATTAATATTGTAAGTCAATCGATTCGTCTCGAACCAAGGAATCTTTTATATTTTTGCACCAACTTTGAATTATGTTGAAGAAAAAAGTTTTACTATAAAAAATCGTATTTTTAAATATTATGCATTACCATAGCTTTTCCTTATTCTTCAAAAAAATTTATCAATATTATAGGTCAATCGATTCGACTCGAATCAACACCTATTTTCTCTTCTTGCATCAACTCTGAATTGTGTTAATGAAAAAAGTTTTACTATAAAAAACCGATTTTCAAAATATATAAATTACCGTAACTTCCCTACACTGAGCGAAGAATTCCCGTGTAGTTCGGGTTTACACCCCAATAGTTCGGGTGGTTTCTCTTTTTTTTTGTTTCACAAAACTGCGACATAGAACATAATGCATTAGAAAACCCAATTGAAAAAGTCTGTGTCACTGAGGTCCGAGACATAATTAAGAACTTGAAAAACGGTAAGGCTGCTGGCACAGACAGTATTAGTGCTGAAATGCTCAAATACGGTGGCGAGTACATACCTCACAGGTTGTGCGAATTAATAAATTTATGTATCGAGACGGGGAAAGTCCCAGACGATTGGAAAAAAGCGATTATCGTACCAATATACAAAAGAAAGGGAGATAAAAACAACTGCAGTAATTACAGAGGTATCAGCCTACTAAGTACCGTAAGTAAAATATACTCAAAAATACTTATTCGTAGGGTAATGGAAATCACAGAAGAAAAAATATGGGAAGTCCAAAGTGGATTTATGCCAGGAAGATCATGTACAGATCAGATATTTAGCCTAAGACAGATCACAGAAAAAAGCTTGAGAGTAGGAAAGAAAGTTTTCTGTGCATTTATTGACCTAGAAAAAGCATTTGACACGGTAAATAGAAGTAAACTTTGGGAAGTTCTTAAAGAATACGGAGTAAATGGAGGGCTCCTGCAAGCAATAAAAACAATATATACAGGTAGTAAAGCGAGCGTAAGGGTAAACGGGAAACTGAGTGACTGGTTCGATATTACGCAAGGCGTGAAACAAGGATGCGTTATGTCCTCGTGGCTATTTATCATATTCATGGATAAGTGTCTAAGAACTGCACTCTTCGACGAAGAAGGTGTAGATCTCCAAACAGTTAAGGTACGTGGGTTAGCTTTCGCAGATGACAAGATTGTTATGGCAGAATCAGTCGAGGACTTGCAAAGAATGTTGAATAAACTTCATACAAGCATGAAGGACATGGGACTCAAAATTAACGTAAATAAAACAAAAATCATGGTGTTTGAGGGAAAGAGTGAGAAAACAATGTGCAACATTGTCCTAAATGATGAGAGATTAGAACAAGTTGACAAGTACGTATATCTAGGTAGTCTATTCACTAGCGACGGAAAAATAGATGGGGAGTTAGATAGGCGCATAAATAAGGGTAAACAGGTTATCGGTAGAGCAGGGTCCATCCTAACAAATAAAAACATATCAAAAAAAGCTAAAATGGCCATACACAATTCTATATTCGTACCAACTGTACTATACGGTAGCGAGACATGGACCTGTCAAGAAAAGGACAGGAGCAAAATTAACGCGATCGGCATGAAACCTCTGCGCATAATATGCGGGAAAACACTAATGGACAAAGTCCGAAACGAGACAATCCTCAAAGAATGTGGTGCAAAAGATACAATAGTTGACACATGGGAAAGAAATCAGTTAAGATGGTTCGGACATCTTGAAAGAATGAAATATGAACGACTGACCAAACAAGTGTATAAAGGTAAAGCAAATGGCAGAATGCCCAGAGGTAGACCGCCGAAAGAATGGTTAGAATCTGTAAATGAGACATTAATCCGTAGAGACATAAGAAGCCATAGGAACACAAGAGCTTGCATGAAAAAATGCATGGACGTGAAAGAAGCTAGAGTAGTATGCCAGGACAGAAAAGTGTGGCGACAAATAGTTTGTAAACAGAGTGACAGTAGAATGAATGACGCCTGAAACAAAGATCTTGGATACTAATGGGCCCAAGTGGAGAACCATACATAACAATTTTGTGAGGCTCTTCACTTGGGGTGATCGCTAGAGAGATTGATCAGCAACCTGGGTCGGAGCAGTGTTGCGGAGTAAACGTGTCATTTAAATAAATAACACGAGAATTCCAGATCAATCTAAAATATATATACCTAACACTTATATACCTATCCACCTCATACCTATATTCCTACCTACCTTATACCTATATACCCATATGCACACTACTATTCTCCAACCGAGCAAGTCACGCCTACCCCGAAAGGGAAATGGCTTAATGGTATAATAATAATAATAACACGAAGGTTTGGTGCGTTTGCACTACTGAGACGTGCGATCACCCGAACCATTCGGGTGCTCAACCGAAACAGCAGCAACCGAAGTGGTGGGTGGCCCGCCCCAATACTTGGGGAGCTTGCACGAATTATTCAGGAGATTCGAGTCGTCAACCGCGTTGGATGTTGCGCGTTCGACGTTTGCGCATGTTCGCTAATGGCCGCAGCTGATGAACATCAGGTTCTTCCCGAATGTCACTCTTTCTAGGTTATGTCGAATTTATTGTTCATCACTCATATTTATACTAACGGATCATTCTATGATTAGGTAAATCACATAATCGAAAACTCGATAATGTACTAGTAGTGCTTTAGGACAGGGTTGAACTGTATCATCAACGTGTAAGATTTTTAATTGATTCCAGTTGTCTAACGACCTTAATCATTCGTGCCACTACCCGAATCATTCGTGCAAGCTCCCCAAATATTGGGGCGGGCCCCCCACCACTTCGGTTGCTGCTGTTTCGGTTGAGCACCCGAATGGTTCGGGTGATCGCACGTCTCAGTAGTGCAAGCGCACCAAACCTTCGTGTGAAACAAAAAAAAAGAGAACCCACCCGAACTACACGGGAATTCTTCGCTCAGTGTACGCTTTAATAAAATGTATTAATATTATAGGTCAATCGATTCGTCTCGAACCAATGTTCGTTTTACTATAAAAAACCGAGTTTCAAAATATTATTGAGTGCTAAAAAAAATGCAATGAATATTTTTAGAAATCCCTTGGTCAGTTTCAAGATATTAGTGAGAAAAATAAGCCCTCCAAATTTCATCAATTTATGTGCAACCGTTTTCTAGTGATCGTGTTCACAAAAAAGTGTGACATCCACACACACATCCGGACAATTCCTTAGAACATTGTATTAGACATTTTTACATTGAGGAAGGTTTAATTGAATGAATTAAAATTTTTTGGAAAATGTTACCATTACAAAGCTTCTTCTATGAGGAAGCAAAAGTAAATAAAACTTGAAAAAGCACCCTTTTAAAGAGCTTTTTAAACTAAACATTTGTTCAGGTTATTCAAGCACTCCTAATTTTCAATAGTCCTACTTTCAAATTTATCTGAAGATATACGGTTTAGGTCGTTCTAAAATAATCATTCAAGTATTAAAAGACGTTCATTTCTAATTCTGCAACTTTACACGATTTTAATTTGTAACTAAATAATTTGAAATGTTCCAATCTAAAATTATCGAACACTTTCAATTCAAAAATTCTTGCATATTTAAATAGCTTTAAATGTCAAATTATTCAATATAGTCTACTTTTTCAGGTTTGACCTACAAGTATTCAGTTTTAAAGGTTATAAATTACAATTGTGAAAAATAAGTAAAATATTTTAATTAATTTATAGTTTGAACCAAAAACATTTGTATACTTCAATCTAAATGCAGCTGAAAACATTGAATTTAAAATGCGTTGAATTCAAGATATATTTCGAAAAGAAACCTGAAAGCAGAGGATCGACTCTCAAAAGAAGCGACTAAAGTAAGAAAGTATTTTCACATATTTAACCTTTAAATTTAAACTTTTGACTTTTTCGCGTTGTAGCAATTTCGAATCTCAGAATTTTTTATTTTTAACCTAACTTATAACGACAATTGTGAAAATTCAAACAATAAGCCTGCATTCTGAAAATGAGGAAATTTTAATGTTAAAATTTAAATGATCAAATTGAAGCCTTAAAAATTAACAAATTTTCAATGATTGTTTTGTAAATTGTATTAGAATCGTAAAAGAGTATAATTAGTTCGGAATCGAAAGACATACAGCAAAGCTATATAATATATTTGCATACAGCTCAGTTATCCGCGCAAAAAGAAATGTTTAAACAATTTCTTGTTTGCAGAGTTTTTAGATTTTCGGAAGTTTACATTTTTTTACATACCTATAGATATGACCTCTATAGAGATAAAAAAAGATACCCAATTTTTTCTCATTTTAATAACTTATTTTCTGAGAGATAATTCCTATTAAATTCACCCCCGCTTACAAGTCATCGAAATGCACTAGGGAAAAATCGCCAAGACCCAGGAATACAAATGAGATATGCAGCGAATTAAAATTTTTTTAACTTTTATATTAAATGGGATTATCTTTGTAACTTGTGATTTGAAAAATTTGCACATAATCATTTTTTTACTTCTAGGGACGACTGAAATATCCCGCAAATAAAATTCCCGACTCTGTAAAACTCCGGAATAATAAAATTCCCGAACAGTTATTATTAATACCGAATTTTAAAATTCCCTACATACAATTGCCGAATTCTAAAATATCCGAACTACAATTTCCATAATTATAAAATTCATGAATCTTCATAATTAAACAATTGTTTCTTAATAAATATTATTTATTAAAAAGGCAATAATAAAACATTTTTATCAAATAAATTTTTGTTTAATATTTAAAGTTTTAAAAAATTGTTTGAATTTAAAATAAAAATAAGCCTACAAAAATTGTATAAAAAAATTAATGTAAAAACACGCGTGTGCTTCAAATGGAAAAAAAATTTCTCCCTAAATTTTCTTCGAACCAAACATGATCCAGACCAACTTTGCAGGATTCAAATCAGCACTAATTTATTTCGAAGTTTGTTTTTATTTTTTTTTAAATCAATAATTCGATTTTTGAGAACATTTTTTGTAATTTAAAAAAATACTATGTACATTTTCAACCAAAATTTTTTTTCTTCCAGAAATATATTTTTTTCAATTATTGTTATTTTAAAGTCAAACAATATTTTGTTTAAACTTTAAACATTAAAAAAGATTTTTCTTTGGTATATAGATATTTGATTATTTTAATTAAAAGCATCATTTATCAAAGAAATTTTTTTTCAGCACTGGTTCATGATTTATCTCGAAATTTCTTTTCAGTTTTTTTTTTAATAAAAAATTCGGTTTTCGAGAAAAGTTTATTTATAATTTTTTAGAAAGACTATGTACAAAAAACCTATCTCAAGCTTCAGACCGTCAAAAATTCTATATATTAAATGCAATCAATTTTCGGTTCAGTCTAGTAATAAAAATTAAACTCCAAAGTACAAAAAATTATAATTTAAAATATCATATCTATCATTCATAGAAGAAGCATGAACGTACGTATCAGAAATTATAATAATATTCAACAATCAAATATAAACATAATTATCTCTTATTATCTCTATTATATATTTTACTATATTATTGTATTACTCTCACAATTCAGTTTATTTATCACCATCATATCAGTGCTTCTATCATTATTAATTTTTTATTAATTTTTTCAGAAATGTATTTTGGGTGTGCCTAGACATTGTGCCATTTATTATTATTTTCGGAAGTGCGGTGTATTGTTTATCAAGCGATACATGTCGAACTTTTCTAACCTTAAAAAATCTTTCAACTGCTTTACACACCCGTAAAGTATCTACCGTATCTACGTTTATAATATCTTTGCCCTGGGTCACGCTGCACCTGTGGATTGTGGAGACCTCTGAATTTACAAGGTAAGTCCTCATTCCAGAGTGAATTCCCCACTTCCGTAACGCTCACCAATCTATGTTCTCTCCCCTCTTTGCTCATATCTCATTGGCTCGCTGATCCTTGGTGAAGGGCACAAAACAGTGGTAAAGAAGTTTTTTTCCTCAAACCGACTCGTACCTCTTTAGAGAATATATCTCTCTCGATTTCGTATTGTTTTTTTCGAATATTCGAATTCTCTCAACATGGTTGAAGAAGTTGCTGCAGCACCGGCTCCTGCTACGCCAGTGAAGAAATCTCCGGCAAAAAAAGCAGCAGCCAAGCCTAAGACTGTCAAGCCTAAAACTGCCAAAGCAGCCCATCCACCAGCATCTCAGATGGTTTTGACCGCAATCCAGGAGCTGAAGGAACGAAATGGATCTTCTCTCCAGGCAATCAAGAAGTTCATTGCTGGCAAGTACCTGGTTGAACCAAAATCACAGGCCCGTTTCATCAAGAAGTATCTGAAATCAGCTGTGGCTAGTGGTGCCTTGGTTCAGACTAAGGGAGCAGGAGCGGCTGGATCTTTCAAGTTGCCAGTGACCAAGAAAGCTGCTGCTGAAAGCAAACCAAAAGTGCCAAAGACAAAGGCACCAAAATCGAAATCTAAGGCTTCTGCTGCCAAGAAGAGTCCCAAGAAAGCTGCTGCTGCTAAGACCAAAAAGACGGTTGCTCCCAAGGCCGCGAAAGTTGCAAAACCAAAAGCTGCTGCCAAGAAACCTGCCATCAGCAAGAAAACTGCCAAGGCTCCAACTTCCAAGCCCAAGATTCCAAAGGCCAGGAAAGCTCCAGCCAGCAAGGCTGCACCCAAGAAGTAACTTTCGATCCTGATTCTTACATTTTTCACAATCGGCCCTTTTCAGGGCCAACAAATTTTCTTACGAGGAATAATCTTGTTATTGAACATCCGCTCTTTTAATGGTTAGAAATCCTGGTATTTCTGGGCTTTGCCTAATTCTGCTCTTTTCTAATATTGTACTTAGCGTCGATTGAAAATTGATGAAGAGAACTTAGGCTAAGACTTCCCCTTTTTTTCTTAGTTCCCCCTATTCTCAGAAAACTTGCCCTTTTCTCTTTAAATATACGATATTTAAATTACGCGGAAATTAGTAAGTGTACCCATTATTGAATAATAATTAAAGCAGTTACAGCACTTACATTTTTGTTATTAATTATTTATGAATAAACAAGGTACCAATGACATTACAAAATGTACAGTACTTTTTAAATAAGTATTAGAAGGTGAACACTTTATATGAGGGGCTGGTAGCAAAAGCGGATTGATTATTTCTCAGCGCAAGAACGAATTAGCCCACGCGCTACGAGTTAAAGATATAACTCGTTTTTGCCCGTAGCGCGTGGACTAACCCATTTTTGCCCGCACTCATATCTCGATTCGGTTCAACTCCAACCGAACTCTTGATTCGTGTTTTTGGCTACGCTGATATTTTCGTTTCGTTCGCGCCTGGATTGGAGAAATATTATATTTAAAAAAAATTCGTGATAATTATCAAAAATATTCATTTCATTTTTAATACGCATAATATTTTGCAAATGAATTATCAATACCATGGGGCCTTAGAAATAATTGGGTTCCCATTGCGTGGAATTGAAAAACTAAAATAGGGATAATTGCACGAAAATTGGTTCAAGGGGATTGGCTGCGATTCGTACTAAATCGCCACAATTTATAGACAAAGAGTTCTTATATTGAACTCATGAAATTTATTTTTTTATTTATTTTATAAACAAATGTTATGAGCGATTATCGACATCAGCTATTTGTGATGTAATAAAGTTTTTCCTACTACTAGCTATTTTCCGACGCACTAGCTTGGTTCTTTCAACGTAATCAAATGTTATTAACTAATTTATCAACCTTTAGGGATATTTCAATGACAATCTACAGTTTTTATTTTTAAAAACAATTTTTTAAACAAATTTCTATTATCTCATGTATTTATGAACTAAACAATTCCACTATTCACCCAGGAATTAACAGCCAATTATTTATCAACCAGTGTTTGCTATTAATCAATAACAATTGATGATTGTTTAAACAAAATTAGTTAAAAAATACATTTTCTGGCAATTTTCAACATTTCAACGTTGTTCTTTTAACGCGTATTCAACTCTTAACAACTAATTTTTGAAATTTTTTAAAACACTTGGGTTATACGATCAATTATTGTTAACAAGATAAATTGGTTTATAACAGTTTTAGTAAAAACAACAATAGTGTTTTTTTTCTGGTCACCCTACTGTATACCTAGATTCCTAGAAAATCGTCAAATAAATAATTTTTACGTTTAAAACCGCTCTCATAATCAAGAATATTTTCACTTTTTAAAAATACCATAATTAATAATTAAATCGTGATACTTATAAGTATAATTTAATATTTCTTTATAAGATGTCATTTCCTGCGAATTGAGTTTGAAATCCGTCAAACATGTGTGTCCACGGTGGAAGAAAGGGACCTAACGCCCGGTAGCTTAATTTGACAAGAGGAGCGTTTGAAGAGGCGGTCCGACAGCGGAACTGCATAGGAGGACCTCACTTTACAGTTTAATAACAATTCGATTGTTTCAGATATGGGAATAATATTTTTTATTACGAAAGGACAAATAAAGAACTATTGATTAGTCGACAAACCTATTTCTTTCCGCATTAGGTCCCTCTCTTCGCGGTAGGTCACATTTGTACAGTTTTATTGATAAGATTTAGAAATGAGCACAACACAGTTGATAAACTTGAAATATGCCATTCTTTAATTATTTAACCTTGTACATCTTAATGGTTTCATTTTAAGACACCACTTCTTTGATGACTGACAAAGTGAAGTACAATCAACATTGTTTAATGTTCGTGCGCTCATCTTAAATCTGTTTTTCTACAGTATCGCAGCAGCTTACGAGCATCCACATAAAAGCACTTTTTCAATGAAAATTTCATAAAAAATATTAATAACAGCCCTAATAATATATATCTTATACTGACATTCTAAGAATATTTTCCTCGAAGGTTGAAGATCACATTTTTCGAAAAAGCAGATATAAGGAAAATATAAATATATATGCCTGCTACAATGAAAACAAATCTGAGTGAATTTTTGAAATTTGACAGGTCTACGACTTAAGCTGTTTAAATTTCGGGGCGGAGCGCTCACCAGCTCGGCCATAAAAGTTCAGCCATCTTGTATTGATTGATTTCCGATTTATCGATCGATGATTGATCGGAGAGTTATCAAAATAGCAATCAGCCCTTTTCAGGGCCTCTAAATTTATTATAACGAGGGATTTTCTTGTCCAAAAACATGGTTTCCCTATAGTGACGGTGTTATACTAATTTTCGAGTGACAGATCGAATGAGCACGGGCATAAACGGGCGTCCTCGTAGTGACGGTGTTATACTAATCGCAATTGAACTTTTTTAGTGCAGTGATTGAACTTTTTTTTTAATAAACTAAGTGATGGGGCAGAAGGTGTGTGGCTCGCTGCCCTGTGATTATTTACTGTGATGCAATGAAGGGTAAAAATAGTCTTAAAGTGAGGTCTTGGGACGAGAACAGTAACGATAAGTTTAAACCTTATGACAGAACAGAAAATGCAAAAGTAGTGCCATTTAAGACCAGCAACAGGTTCCTGGTCCTTCAAAATGAGGATGCGATGGATGAGGAAGGATTACCTCAGATCAACCAAACTAAGGACAAACAAGATGGAAGTACCAACGTTGCCGACAAACGTCAGGAAGAAGACAACAGTAAAATCAAAAAACAAAAAATGCCTCCCATAATATTGGAAAGGTATATCGATGACTACGCCCTACTCATCAACTTCATACACGAAGTTACTGTCGGAGATCCGGAAGTCAAGAAGAATTTTAACTCCAAGATAACTATTTACACTGATCTACATAATGACTATGAGAGTATCAAAAAGTTGTTCCGAGAAAGGGATATACCTTTCTACACATATTCAGCAAAGCAAGATAAACCTCAGAAACTTGTTATTCACGGACTAGGATTTTCAGCAGAAACGGACATTAAGGAGGATCTGGAGCGTCAAGGTCTACAAGTAACAAACGTATTTAGACTCAAGACTAAAGTGCAGAAGCAGAATGAAAATTCTACGTATGACAACCCTGTTTATATGGTAGTTTTGAATAAAGAGGCAAAAGTCCAGGATGCCTTTAAAATCAGAGCTATTTGTTTTATGAGAGTCAGATGGGAAAAATACCGCAACACGAGAAAGGTTACGCAGTGCAGGAGATGTCAGAAATTCGGACACGGAACTGAAAATTGCTACGAAACACCTCGGTGTGTTAAGTGCCTTGAGAATCATCTTACGGAAAATTGTCCAAAACCACCTAAGAAAAAACCAGCTTGTGTGAACTGTAAAGGAGAACATCCCGCGAACTACAGTGGTTGTGATGATTATAAGAAACACTTAACAAAAGTGGAGCAACTAAAACTTAAAAGGAAAACTCATCTCCAGAATACAAGGACTTACGCTAATGAGAATCCAGCACAAAACTTTCCACCACTACCGAGAGGAAGAAGACCGCAGAATCAACTGGAAGTATCATCATATCCAGCCACAGGTACTGAACAACTTGCACCAGCATGGGGCGATAAAAGACTCTTTTCAAGAAATAGAGAACAAACAGCGACTACAAGTAGAGGTAATGAATCTCCTAATATACAAGATGTCCTGACAGTCTTCCAGGAAATAAACCAACTCTGTGATGTAGGTAAGCTCTTTAAACTAGCGCTTAGGCTAAAAGAAAAACTAATTGAATGTACAAATAATTTCCAAAGGTTACAAGCGATCAGTGAACTTGCTGCTGAACTTGATGGATAGCTCCTCAAATATAAAGAATCTTAAAATAGTACACTGGAATGCCAGTTGTTTTGAAAGTAAAAAACATGAAATACCCATGTTTCTTCAAAACTATGATGTTGACATATTCATAGTTGGGGAAACATGGTTTAACAATAAATCTAAAGCCAGGTTGCCGGGATATAAATGTTTTAGAAAAGATAGGCTCAGCAAAAGACCAGCAGGGGGAGTAGCCTTATACGTTAAAAACCACATTCCTTGCATTGAGTACAAACTAGATTGTATTAAATCCTTTGAAGCGCATGCCATCCAGTTGGAAAATAAAATAAATATAGCAGCAATATATGCCCCACCTAACACTACCATTTGTATAAAAGAACTCAATCATATCTTTAGTCTAAGCAGTAAAGTCATAGTAGCTGGTGACTTTAATGCCAAGCATATTTCCTGGAACTGTTATAGTAACAATAAAAATGGTGGCATCATTTACAACTTCATTAATGAACATCCTTATTCTTTAGAGTTCCCAGATAATTTCACTTTGCACCCATATAATACTAAAGCCCGACCTAGCATAGTAGATTTAGCAATCATTAAAAATATAACAAACCTCCAAAGAATTGATGTCCTAGATGAACTAACTTCAGACCACAAACCTGTCTTAATTCTCCTCAGCGATGACCTCATAAGCATAGAGCCTCCCTGCCTTCCCAGATTTTTAAATTACAAAAAAGCCGACTGGGAAAAATTTAAAGCCCTTATTAATACCCATATTATAATAAACTCCACCCTTAATACCCCTGAAGCAATAGATAAAAGTGTAGATGAACTAACTAAGTTGATAAATAAAATCATAGATGACACAATTCCTACCCAGACACTTCACACATTTAGAAACTCTCTCCCTGAAAACGTATCCAACCAAATAAACCACAGAAATGCACTAAGAAGAATTATCCAAAAAAACAAGAAATCCCTTTCTAAAACCTATTGTTAACCAAGCAAACAGGGAAATTAAAGAAAAAATACAAGAAACTAAAAATAAAAATTGGGGTAATAAACTTTCTACACTCAACACTACTGACAATTCTCTCTGGAAAGTGGCAAAATCACTAAAAGGGCTAAATAAGCAACATATTCCTCCACTTAAAACCTCAGATGAAATCTTATTTAATGATAAAGAAAAAGCAGAAGCAATTGCCAACAACTTTGAAAAAGTCCACCAACTAACTTCCAATTTTGGAGAATCTGAAAATAATAATAAAATTGAGGAACAGTATAATGATATTGTACAAACTCAAATAAACGCAGAAGAAATTAGACTAGCTACCCCAAAAGAAATTAAAAAAGCTATATTTAAAACAAAAGCCAAAAAAGCTCCTGGTTTGGATGGCATACAAAATATTATACTGAAGTATCTCCCGAAAAAAGCCATAGTTCAAATAACAAATATATTTAATGCATGCTTAAAACAAGGTTACTTCCCAGCTGATTGGAAAAAAGCAAAAATTTTACCCATATATAAACCGGGAAAAGATAAAACCTCTCCTCAAAGCTACAGACCTATCAGTCTCCTTGCAACAATGAGCAAAATTTTTGAGTCTATAATCTTAAATAGGATCCATGATCATGAAAAAGTCAACAAACAACTTATCCCCGAGCAATTTGGCTTTAGATCGGGGCACTGGACGGTACAGCAGCTGGCTCGACTGACTGATTTTATTAACACTAACTTTAATATTAAGCATAGCACAACTGCTCTCTTTCTTGATATGGAGAAAGCCTTCGACACCGTCTGGCATAAAGGCCTCATTGTTAAACTAAAAGACTATAACCTACCGCAATACTTGATCAATATAATAAGCAATTATCTCTGTGATAGGTCCTTTGTGTTACAAATTAATGATAAGCTCTCGACTGATAAATCTATAGTAGCAGGCGTACCACAAGGATCAGTATTATTTTTATATTATATTAATGATATACCCAAGTCTGATAGT
>CAKNYM010040701.1:5323-16037 GCA_932195095.1 Andricus curvator
ATTATATAATTGCAATAGAGGCATCTTAAAGAAAAATAAACTTCTATTACAAAAATAATAGCCCATATTGAATTACTCACTTTATAATATATCACCTGATATCACTGCGGTAGCGCCACGAACTGAGACTATTTTGGCATTCATCTAATCTAGTCGATTAGACATAGTACATAGTACATAGTACATACAATAATATCGGCCGAAATATAACGCGCATATGACAAAGAAGAACATCTGCGACTGGATTAGAAATGTAGAAAAATTACTGAAATACATTTTATTTTACGTTTTGTATTGAGAAAGTCAGTCATATAACAACCAAAGATATAATATCTTTAAAATAAATAAAAATCGAAATAATGATCGACGATCGATAAAATGAGTAATCTACTTTTTTCTATAATTCGCGAAAAAGTGCCAGTTTTTCCACCTGTTTTTGGTGTAAAAAGTGATCGATTTTTGGTCGATGACGTGGCGCATGCGCAGTGCCGACCTTTCCGGGCAACAGTGACAAAAGTAGACAGATGCAGTGGAAAAAGTAAATGGACAGTGATAAAAGTGAGGCACAGTGACAAAAGTAAATGTTATTTCGGGTGGGTTCGTGCTGCCTCGGGTGTACTCGTTCATCGTGCGCAGCCAACTTCATTCTATTTTCCGACTGTCGTCCCTAACCTAAAATCAATTTCCTGAAAAGTCTCGAGTTGTGTATTTTGTATGTACTTTTGTCACTTGGCAAAAACAAAAAAACACCGTCAGTTTCTCCGAAAATACTGTGCTTGGTTTTTTTCACGAAAAATCGGAAATTTTGAAGCCCTCAACTTTATGGACCAAATATTCAATAGTGAGAAACAGCTTATTATTACTGCCATATTATTGCCATGGTTTTGATAATTGACATTGTCATTGTTGCGTCAATCGACATAAAAATCGCCTTCTTTTTACACAAAAAACAGGTAAACAAAAACTAGCACTTTTGCACAAATTATAGAAAAAGTATGGTGTCCCATACATTGAAAAAGCGACGATTTAAAACTCGAGTGATAGCCACCCTCGCTCCGCTCGGGTAGCTAACTTCACACTCGTTTTAAATCTCTCGCTTTTTCAACTTGTAGCACAATATACTATTTTACTTCTGTTGGTTTTAATTTTAATATAGAGGTCACCCTAAGTGGCGACTTGTACGGTAAAATCCAATACAATTGTTAATATGCGGCCTACAACCCGCAAGTCCACTTGTGAGGATTAAATGATTCAAGCCACTTTGAACATAATTAACGATGTTTATTAAGTTTAAAACTTCAGCAAAGATATTAAAGCCGAACGAGCGGCACACGTGTGGAACATGCCACTTGACTCACATTTTAGAAGCGAATGAATGGTAGAGAGCAACTCTCATAGCTGCCGAGCTCATACAAGGTTGGTAAGGTTGGGTAGGCTATCCCTAGAGTACTCCCCCCCCCCAGTGATAACGATAAAAAGAACATTTTTACTGATTCGAATATAAAGTATACTATTTAAAGCCTGAAACTCTTAATGTGAGCATAAAAAACGCACATCATACAATTAAACTTACGCGTTTGCCGCGCTGCATTTAAAATTCGCACTTATTTCTCGGAAGTAAAAAGAAAAACTTAGCGGAAAGTCTTCAAACCAAGTACGATAACATTACAGTCTATTTAAAATCAGACGAGTGTATCCGCAATTACATCGGAACAATTTTACTTAAAATTAACTTACAATAAATATAGTCGAATAATCTCGGTCGACTATTTTGCTGAAAGTTCGAGTCAAACATCTTTTCTAAAAAAAAACTAAACATCAAATCTGACTTGTTTTTTCTTTGCCTAAGTTTTAAGAACAGGGCGAGAAATTGCCGGGTCATTGTTTGAAGGGATGTTGCAAACATCCTCGCGTAAAAAGTAAGCAGGTTTCAGGTGTTCAACTGAAACTTGTCGCGGCGTGCCGTTAACATTGATTCCATATACTCTACCCGAAGTACGATCAATAATTCTGTGAGGACCGGTGTACGGGCGTTCCAAAGATTTCTTAACATTCTTAACGTACACACAGGGTTTGTATAAAAAGTATCGGGAAAAGTTTCAGAAAAATAGATTTATTTCAGATATTGCTACAAAACCTTAAAATTCTTCAAAGTACATCCCTTGAGCGTCGAAACACTTTTGCTAGCGGCTTTTCCACGACTCGAAGGCTCCCTGGTAGGCGGATTCCGGATGGTCCTTAAGGGTACGCGTGCACGCTTCTTTGAAGGCACCTAGGGTCCCATGGTGGTGTCCTTTGAGGGAAAATTTCACTGTTGGAAATAGAAAAAAGTCTGCTGGGGCCGATTCGGAATTGTAAGGGGGTTGGGGAATCGTCACGACGCGACGCCGTTTTGCGTCAGGTAGTCGGTCACAGTGGAGCAGGTGCGGTTGGGTGCATTGTCGTAATGCAATTTCCAATTTCACACCTGCTCCAAAGTGACTGACACCCTGACGCAAAACGGCGTCGTGACGATTCCTCAACCCCCTTACAGTCCCGAATTGGCCCCAGCAGACTTTTTTCTATTCCCAAAAGTGAAATCCTCCCTCAAAGGACACCACGATGGGACCCTAAGTGCCGTCAAAGAAGCTTGCACGCGTAGCCTTAAGGACCTTCCGGAATCCGCCTACCAGACAGCCTTCGAGTCGTGGAAAAGCCGCTGGCAAAAGTGTGTCGACGCTCAAGGGATGTACTTTGAAGAATTTCAAGGTTTTGTAGCAATATCTGAAATGAATCTATTTTTCCGAAACTTTTCCCGATACTTTTTATACAAACCCTGTAAACACATGAGTGCACGAATTCAGGTCTTTATGAAAGAAGATTTTCTTCTTGTACTTATGGCCTACCGGGACCGGTTTAACTTCCCGCATGTACTCCCGAAATTCCTCAAAGAACGCGTGCGGGTCAGGTGAAAAATCTTCCCGTAAGACGAACTCGCCCGGGATCCGCAAGGTAGTGCCAAAAACATATTCAGCAGGAGAAGCACCCGTATCAAGAACGTTCGAACGTAAGCCAAGCATCAACGTAGATAAAGTATGGGTCCAATTAACATTAGAATGGCACATTATTGCCGCCTTAAGTCTTCTATGCCAACGTTCAATCATTCCATTGGAAGAAGGATGGTACGCTGTTGTATGGATTCTGTGACATCCAATGAGCTGTAATAAAGCCTTAAATAATTGTGAATCAAATTGAGCACCCTGGTCGGTGGTCAAAGTCTCTGGAGCACCATACCGAGATATCCAATTGTCAACAAATGCCCGAGCAACGGTCAAGGCATCTATGTCCTTAAGTGGCACTGCCTCTGGCCAGCGTGAAAAGCGGTCAATTAACGTTAAGCAATACCTATAACCATCACTCGTTGGCAATGGACCAACTATGTCCATGTGCACGTGCCGAAACCTTTCCTCGGGGGCGACAAAGTCGGCAGGAGCAAGATGATTGTATCTTGTTATCTTTGATTGCTGACAGTCAAGACAAGTTTTGCACCACGCTTTAATATCTCGATGCATCGAAGGCCACACGTAACGCTTACGAATCAATCGGTCTGAAGCCTTTGCAACAGGATGGGCCTTGTTATGAAAGAGCTTAAAGAGGCGTCCACGCAGAGAAACCGGAACAAATGGCCGAAAAGTCGCACCAGAGAGATCGCAATAAACAGTTGTATGATCTGGGCCCCAAAATACTTTGGTTAATATGAGGGACAGATTAAGATCCGACAAAACACGCTTTAATTCTTCGTCGTCCTTCTGAGCCTCCGCTAAGTCCGTCAGGCTCCATTCGGTTGGCAGCACAATGGACTCGATCCGCGACAGAGAGTCTGCAAGCACGTTTTCGTAACCCGGTTAATACTCAATCTTGCTTGTGTATTGCAAAATATACGACAACTGACGTTGTTGGCGAGGGGAAGCTTTCTTGCAACGCTGCAAAAACGCGAAGGACAACGGTTTGTGGTCGCTCAGTATTTAAAAATTATGACCTTCCAGAAAGTGTCGGAAATATCGAACTGCTTCGTATACAGCCGTAAGTTCGCGGTCATAGGTACTATAAGAGTGCTGAGAAGGAGTAAATTTCCTGGGGAAAAAAGCTAAAGGTCTCCACGAACTAGATATCCATTTCTCCAAGGAAGCCCCCATGCCCGAGTCCGAGGCATCTGTGATGAGCCGAGTCTCGGCTTTAATAGAAGGATGAGTAAGAAGAGTAGCATTGGCTAAATCATTCTTGATTCTATCGAATGACTCTTCCGCTTCACGAGTCCAAACGATTTCGCGTTTATCGTTTTTCCGAGTGTCATGCAAAAAATGATTCAGGGGAGCCTGAGTTTCAGCTGCATGTGGTAAGTTTCGCCGGTAAAAATTGGCTAGCCCCAGAAACCTGCGTAATTCAACAATCGTGCGAGGCTTAGGAAATTGCAAAATAGCCTGAACTTTTTCTGAAGTTGGCTTTGAACCTTCGCCATTTATGATGTAGTCCAGAAATTCGAGCTCGCTCTTGCCTAATTGGCACTTAATGAGATTAAGACGCAATCCGTACGCTTTCGATCGCTGGAAAACCACGCGAAGATGTTTCTTGGGTTCCTCAAGGTTAGCGGAAGACACAAGGACATCATCCACATAGGCGAACACGAAATCCACGTCGTCAAGGGCTTGAAAAATGTAACGCTGAAAGTTTTGTCCGGCATTACGCAATCCAAAGGTCATCATCGGATATTCATAAAGACCGAATGGACTGATAAACGCCGTCTTAGGAATATCCTGAGCCGCCACGGGGATTTGATTGTAAGCTTTATGCAGATCTAATTTGGAAACTATTGTCATTCCATGCAAATTTGCTGCAAGATCATGAAGGTGAGGTACCGGGTACTTGTCCGGTACGGTTACCGCATTAAGGCGGCGATAATCGCCACAGATTCGCCAACTGCCGTCCTTTTTAGAAACCATGTGGATTGGGGAGGCCCATGAACTACTTGAAGGTCTGCAAATACCTAAATCCAACATTTCCTGAAATTCTTTCTTAGCGACGGCTAGCATCCGTAAAAATACGATGTTCGCCACTTTGAGTCTGAGGCGCGGAATCCTGTGCAATGTTAGTTATCTCCGGGAAATCCGACAAAATATCGGAAAATACTGAAGATCGGTCAATCGAGTTGATACCAAATACGGTAGTGTTCTTTAAAAAAACAGCTATACTAAATAGGGTTAAGCACAGCGGCAACGCAGAAGTTCCACGAGAATTGCCGACGAAGTCTTAAATCAAGAGTTACGCGTTTTTCGCGGAATGTCGCGACCGGTGAATTGTCAGCCGTAAATAAAACTATGTCGGTTGGTTGGGCCTTCGCCCTTTTATTGGCAGGTAGAATAGAAACATCAGAACCAGTATCCACTAGGAATACCAACCCGAAACCACGGTCTCGAACATGGAGGCGCCTAGAACTAGAACTGCCTGTAGCGGTCGCCTCCGTACGTACAGGCGTAATTAGTTTTCCTTCTGGGGAGGATTAGGTTTCCAATCGCAAGGTTGATTACAGTTATGAGCCTTTCTACCAAAGCGGGAGTGATAGTAACAAAATCGTCTCGAATTCCTACTCGAAGACCGCGTACGATTTTCCTGAGGCCCTGAGCGAGACGGAGCAGGAGATCGGCTCGACGCGGTTTCAAGCTTGTCTAATATTTGTATAATCAGATGGAGCATAGGCTCGATAGAATCAGATGTAGGAGCAGTTCTCGTAACCTCTGCAGACTTTTGACTCTCTGATGGCTTAATCAAAGCTTCAGAAAGCTGAAAAGCGTTATGTTGGTACGTCTCGACAATTTTGTCAGCCATTTGGGCCAAAGCTTGTGAATCATCTATATTTCCAACGGATAAAATAGCCCTAACCTGCGCAGGCAATTGCTCGAGAACTTTTCCCTTGAAAAGTTTCCGTAGACGGGTTTCAGCGGAAACCGCATAAGAAGATATAATCCTGTCTTTAATTTGTGTATAAAGGTTCTGAGGCCGAGGGCGGATAGATATAATATCTCTAATGCAGGCCAAAACATCAGGACCGAGAGCCTCTATCACGGTATCAGCTTGGGTTAATTCCGCAGTAATTCACGCCACGTTAAATGAAGACTCAACCTGAAGGAACCAAAGATTCGGATCATTGGGTAAAAATCGCGGAATGCAGCGAGATCACCCGCGTGCTCATTCGGCTGAACATTTTCCTCCCCGTTAGACGTAACGACAAATTTAAAAATGAGTTAGATCGCGTAAAATAATGCACTGTAGGGTACGAGTTCTAAAATCATTAAATTTCACGATAAAAGAGATCTCTGAAACACCCGTACACCGAGAGGTTATGCCCAAGTAATAAGATTTACATTATGATACTAAAAAGGGACCATAAAACTCTTCAACACAGCCTTATTAACGACTAGCATCTCCAAACAACCTTAAAAGAAATGCTTACAATTTCGCGTGAAGTAATCACAGATTGCCGAAAGCGAGACGCATTAAGTATTTAGCACCTTTGACATCGCAAAATTAAATTTTTAGAAACAATCGCAAATTTTGAACTAAATTTGTCCTTAATATTCGCGATCATTACGCTGAAAAAATGCAAGAAGGGTCATTAGGTAACAAAAGTACTTAAAATGTTTGAAAGTGATTAAATTTGCTGTAAACATTCCAACACGTTACGCCATATGATGAAATCAAGTAGCAAAGAAATTAAGGCGCACATTACGCACTTGAGTACTAATAAATACCTTTAAATATGTTGAAAAGTACAGAAAACGATAAGAAAACGTTGTAATTACTCGTTGAAGTAAAATCCACTGAAGACTTCTATAAAGTTGGTGTATTTCAATTATGATGCAATCATGCCGGCTTCCACGCTGAACAAAGGCAAAATCAGCATCCAGCGAAAACAATGATAAAGTCCTCCAAAATTCCAAATGTCGAGGCAAATCAAATTACAGGTGGTATAATTAATATGTCCACATTAGTAAACTCCTCACCAGCTTCCAAAATGTTTAGATAAGAGCGTAGAAAAATCTCCAAAAATAAATTGCAACGCAATTGTCGGGGTCACCAATTTGTAGGGTAAAATCCAATAAAATTGTTAATATGCGGCCTACAACCCGCAAGTCCATTTGTGAGGATTAAATGATCCAAGCCACTTTGAACATAATTAGCGATGTTTATTAAGTATGATACTTTAGCAAAGATATTAAAGCCGAACGAGCGGCACACGTGTGGAACATGCCACTTGACTCACATTTTAGAAGCGAATGAATGGTAGAGAGCAACTCTCATAGCTGCCGAGCTCATACAACACGCACACCCCCCACTCCGCTGAGTGGTAAGGTTGGGTAGGCTATCCCTACAGACTAACCTAACCCGAAAACTTCCTCCATAAAATTACGAGATTTCATCTATAAGGATGAGGAAAACGCGAGCGTGTATTGTGCGTACCGAGGAAACAAAAATTCTTTACAATTGACCAAGAACTGAGCTTTTTAGAACAGTACAAAGAATGTTACATCCCGAAATTTTACAAAATTTGATGTAACGCCTAGCTAGGAGCAACCTACATTACCCCACCTCTTTTAGGCTAACTCCATCAACTACAAGCAATAGCAATACCGAACTTCTCTGAGTTTGAACCTGAGCATGGTAACTGCGCTGCGGTCGATAAGATAGAAACCGCAAGATACATAAAGTATTACCATGAGGGGATAAGAACTCAGAGAATAACGATAAGTTAGCACATGCTTGATTATTGGGAGAATGTAATTGCAGACTCTACCCTTATGAGATACTTATAATTATATCCATTATCATGCCAATGTACTTATAATTTTAACAATGTAACAACTAACAAGTTCAAAGTTAAATCGAAACATAGAGAATATAAGTACATACGTGTGAATAAAAACTAAAACCATAATTATAATGATATACTTTACAACATGAATGTAAAACCTAGATAGTAAGTAAAAGAACATATATATAGTCAGACAATACAGTAATCAAAAGTGTCTGACTAGATATATGGAAACACAGTTAAGTTAACGTATAAAATCCGAACTCGTGAAAGGTCAAGAGTAGAGGTGTACGATCGCTGGCCTCTGCGGTGGCTATTAGTCATCTCATGCAAAAACAAGACTCGCGCATATTAAATGACCCAGAGCCGATCTAGAGAAGACATAATCGGTAACCGAGAGCGCCAACAGAGTGAACTTACATATTTGTCATTCGCGTAACTTGATACTCATTAGCGAGATTCAATCTTTTGATCGCACGTGCTCTTTCCACTAATGACATTGTACGTGCTATTCACACTTTTGGACAAGCTTTCCACTTTTGACATTGTACGTGCTCTTTACACTTTTGGGAAAGCTTTCCACTTTTGACGTCGTACGTGACTTCTGCGAAGTCCAACGTGTATATAAACCCCACCGCAACCCTTGTCAATTGTCTTACGTTCCTTGCAGTCACACCGACAAGTTCGATCTTACTGACAACTTCGATACACGAATCGCGTACTTCAAGTCTTCGAGAACTAAGTAACGAATCATCAAGTTGTGAACTAAGTCCCTTCGGTTTCGATCGTCGTATGAGTCTAATCCGGGTAAAGTCCGCTGTGTTATACGTCCGTGAAAAGAACTCAAGAGTGGATTCGGTAGCTGATATAGGACCGTGTATCGCTCTACGGGTTAATTGTGATTGTGAATTCCTTTACTATTACCCAAACCAACTCTGCGAGAGGATCTTGCCGTTGTCCTCCGATTATAGAAACGCAAGCGACAAACCAACTCTGCGAGAGGATCTTGCCGTTGTCCTCCGATTATAGAGACGCAAGCGACAGACCAACCCTGCGAGAGGATCTTGCCGTTGTCCTCCGATTATAGAGACGCAAGCGATAAACAACTACTCTCTCTTGCCCTTCTACGAATAAGAAGGTACATGTAAGTCTAAATTTATGTAACTGTCAATCTTATCCATCATCTTTATAATAAATCGTTCACTATCATAACTATCTTTTCGTTGTATTGAGCACTGATTTAACGCAGTTCACATAGAGCTGACGAGAGACAAACGTACCCACAAATAAATAATTGTCAGGTCTTACCAGCCTGACATAATCAGCTCACTAGCCTCCCTCCTTCTAACCATTTTCCAACCTACCCTCGCCTTTAGCTCGGGACGTAACAGCTGATTTGGTAACAAGAACCAAACTCTAGAGAACGACAGCAAGGTATTGCTTAATATCTCTGTTTAATCAATTTTTGGAAGTACATTTTTTTTAAATCTCAGAAAAGTTAAATTATGTAACAAAATCGCACAAGAAGGCTCTAAAAGAAGTATTTTTGAAGAAAAATCAGTTTTTAAAAAACATATACTTGAGAAAGTCAATTTGTGTAACATAATTTTTTTTTAAATTGGGAAAATATTTTTGATACAGACTTTGATATTATTCTTTAACACTAGGCTTTTATGATCTAGTTTCTACGACGCTATGATCTCTGTTTTCAAGTTTTGGGGCGAAAGGGAAACATTCTTCAGTGTGCATAGAGTCCTTGAACTAGAGAGTCATCTATTAGAATCAGTGAATATATTCAGGAGATTGAATTTTAATTTTTGTCCAATGTGATTAATTATAAAATAATAATTTCAGAAAAAAGATTATTTATCTCTTATTTGATTTAAGGACAAAAACAAAAAAGGATAAGTTTTTATTATAGTAGAAAGAAATTGAAGCTACCTCGACTTTATTTTCATAATATATTTTGAACAGTTTGACAGCTAAACAAATTAAAAACATTGATTCATGGAGATGCTAATGAAAAATTTGAAAAAATTAATTTCTTGTGGATTCTTGTTTAAACAACTGAAAATATATAACAAAGTTCTCAGAAATATTAAAGATCAAGAAATGTAAATAGTATCTTGATAAGTAACTTCAAATTAATGTATACATTTTCAATTAATATTAACATAACATAGAAATATTCCCTAGTAGTTTCTTATTAAAAATTTTCCTGATGAGGAAGCCTAAAAGGCCTCGAAACATGTTGCATACCGGTAGTATAAAAAATACGGATAAATAATAAATAAAAGAGAGCGCTCAGCAAACATGATTATATAATAGTTATGTTACTGTTAAATAACAGATTGTAACTTGTTACATAACTGCTGAGTCACAGGTGACTTACACTGTTATAACATGGCTACGTGCATATTACAAAACTTATGTAACAGAGTTACAGAGCAAACCCAGTGGGCACAAAATTTGACGACGTCTTTGCGACATCGTTATGACATCTTTACGACAACTTTACGACATCCTATGTCGATGTCGTTAAGATGTCTTCAGGATATCGTAAAGACATCGTACGGTCTGGCGATGTCTTTTCAACATCGTAAAGACATCTTAACGACATCGACACAGGATGTCTTAAAGTCGTCGTAAAGATCGCGTAACGATGTCGTAAAGATGACGTCAAATTTTGTGCCCGCTGGGAAGTGTGACATTTTGCATCAGAGGTGAGTGGGGTTATGTGACAAACGTGTATCATGTGTACTTTATGTTGGTTACACACATGATCTATATGAATTCTGCTATATTCTTACGTAACAATTCTAAAATGATCGTGAAAATTTGTCTCAGAAATTAATGATATATTATCGA
>CAKNYM010040702.1:0-17883 GCA_932195095.1 Andricus curvator
AAACTACCAGACTAGTAGATCGAAAACCGTCACTACATCGACAACCTTCATTTAACGTCGCTAGTCGAAAACCTTAACATCTTTTCAAAATTTAAACTTAAGATTGGAACAATGGAAAGAACTGACATCGATAGAAGAGACGGATTTTTTACTTCTTTACAAAATAATTATGGACAGCAGACGATCATCCAACTGAGAACATGGACCAAGAGTAAGAAAAGACTAGTAAGGCTTACAAACCAAAACCGTTTTTCACTTCGATGCCGTGCATAAGGTTACCTACCTGCACATATTATAAACTCTTATAAAAAAATATTCTTCTCACATCCTCTATGCAAAGGTCAATTTAATACAGTTCTCATGGACTTTAAAATTAAAATTTTTAAACTCGAAATTAAAAACATTAATTTTGAAATATACTATTTTAGAAGAGTTGTAAATAATTTAGAATCAAAATTACTTGATATTCAGAAAGACAATAACATTAAGAACTTTTTCATACGTCAAAATAAGATTATTGATAATTTCAAAAAAAATTTGATAAACGATTCCATTAAAAAGTTCAAGTGGCTTAAACACAAGTTTTATAGTCAAAATCTTAATAAGAAACCTAATGATAAGTGGTTAATTAATTTAACAGACAAGAATATCCCAGATGATATAAGTTACTTTCTAAGCCTTGGTGATAAATTTTGTATTAATCCAAAGAAAAAAAGCGTGAAAGTTGAAGAAACATTAGCTTGTATTGAAGACAAAATGAATATCATATCTTGTGAGAAAATAACAGACTTAACGTCTAGAATTTCAAATAGCTTACAAAAAATGCTCAATAATAATTATAATAGAAGTATAAAATATGAAATAGAGTCTCTCTCGGTGAAAAAACAAAAACTTTCTTAAGACAAAATCAAGACATCGTTATAACCAGACCCGATAAAGGCAACATTTCTGTAATTTCAAAAACTTCGAATTATATTGATAAATGTAACGTTTTACTTCTTGATAATACCACTTCTAAAAAACCTAATAAAGATCCTACTACCAAGGTACAAGGTAAACTCAACTCACTTGTCAGTAAATTATTAAAAAATGGGCATATAAATTGTGATACTTCAAAACATCTAAAAAGTTATAACGGAGTCGCGCCTAGGTTCTACGGACTTCCGAAGATAGACAAGGAATTTGCACCTCTCAGACGCTCACCTCTTTCACAGGCTCCCCTATTTATCATCTTTCTAAATATGTAGCAAAACCGATACAACAAATTATAGGTAATTCTGAGTCTAGTATCAAAAACAGTTGGGACTTGATTGATAAAATAAAAACGTTCATATTCCAAGAAAACACAACATAGTTTCACTTGATGTAAAATCACTTTTTACTAACATACCCAAAGAATTAGTATTAAAAAACATTAAAATTAACTGGTTCAAAATCAGACAGTACACTAACATTCCTGTTGCACTGTTTCTAGAATTGGTGGAATTCTGCTTGGATCATGCATACTGCATGTTTCAAAATGAATTCTTCCAACAAATTTTCGGAACCCCGATGGGGTCCCCCTTATCTGGTATAATATCGGACCTTGTGATGGAGACCCTCGAGAGTCACGTTATAAAAAACTTACCTTTTAAACTTCTGTTTCACTATCGCTGTGTCGATGACGTGCTTACTTGCTTATATAAAGATAACATCAATGAATTACTTGATAAGTTCACTGCTTGCCACCCACGCATTCAATTCACAATTGAAATTGAAAATAATAACAAAATCAATTTTTTAGGCATCACACTAATTAAGACTAACAATACTATTATCACCAATTGGCATAGGAAAGATACCTGGTCCAATTCTAACATAGCTTTCAAAGATAAAATCTCAATAATAAATAATTTGGTAGACAGGGCCATATCATTATCGGATATAGGGTTTAAAAACCAAAATTTAAAAATTTTCGAACACACTCTCAGATCTAATAATTATCCAACACATTTTTATAAGAAATACATTGAAACAAGATTAGACTACTTAAATAATAAAAATTCCAATCGTTCACATTTAACGTTAAACGATGTATCAAGTTTTCCACTAGACAAGTTTGTAGTTCTACCTTTTGTCAACGAACTTGCTAGATTTTATAAAAGGATTTTTAGAGAGTTTAATTTACTTGTCACATTTAAATATGAAAAGATCCTTTTCAGTGTTTTACTAAATTTAAAGACAAAATTCCTATTGAACTCAGAACTCATATAGTTTATCTGGTTCCTTGTGAGTGTGGCTGTGTATACATAGGACAAACCGAGCGTTATTTTAAAGATGGGCTAAGAGAACACAAGAATTATTTTAAAAACGACTCTAGAGGCACCGCTTTAGTACAACACTCACATACATACGACCACAATTTTGACTTTAAAAAAGCTAAGATTATAAGTAAAGAACGTTATTATAACAAACGGACTTTTAAGGAAATGTTCCATATCATCAAGCATAACAATACTGTTATCTAAAGATCAGACACTAACTTTTAAGTGACGTATACCATAGTCATATCACTTTAACTAAAGAACACCAAAAATGTTAAATATTCCAAATTCTCCCGCGTTTGTCTTTACTTCCACCTACGCACAAAAGAGGTACATCTTCTTACGCACGTAAGGGTTATTTTCTGTGTCGCCTTCACTCCTGGACAGGCACCCTAGCAATCTAGAGTGCTGCCCAATAGTGTTTCATATTATTTAATTAAATGCTTCTGCCTGTCCAGGAGTGGAGTAAATACAAAGATTAAATAATCTTTTCTTATAAATAGCTTCCACCAATAACAACAATTTTTTCTCGTAATTGTCAAAATTCATGTGTTCACAAACTTTTTCAATTCCGTATATGTCACGTAAGTAGAATACAGGTTATATTTTTCACTTCTGAAACTGGTCTTTCCTCATCATATAAAATTTTGTAACAAAAAAACCTATTCTATTTCTAGTGTTAGACGTTCCTTCTAATAATGTATTCCTGATGAGGCCTGGCGTCGCCTGGCGAAACCTAGAAATCAAATAAAGTTTTTACAATAAACTACCAGACTAGTAGATCGAAAACCGTCACTACATCGACAACCTACAAAAGATAATGTTCTAATTTCAATTGATTATAACCTAAACCCCTAATCCTTTCAAAAGTATCTGATCGCTTATTTTCCTAATGATTTGTAATTCAAAGTATAATATTTATCTAACTATTTGATGACTGATTTCAATAATTTTGGAATATATCTATCGAAGCAAGTGCATGAGTAAATGAATTGATGATCGAGAGCCCCGGCTCTTGCATTCAGCCATGTTGCTTTGTGCTAACTCCCCAATGCAATGAATTATGCGTTTACGACAACAGTATCGCGCAGTGCCACCCACAATAGGCCTCTCTCGGATGGACGCCATGGTTCAGTTGGGAGTGACAATAGGACCGAACCGAGGCGACGAGGAGGCAATGGCCCCGGACAAACGCGAGAACATCGATTTAAATGGTCGGATCAACTCAGGAGGGACATCCTTACATGTTGGCAAAGAAGCTCACCGGCGCGAAGAGGATTCATGCAGAGGTTACATGACCGTTGGATCAATATGCACCCGGAATATTCTTATAAAACGCCTCAGTATCTAAGAGATCAGGTATCCTTTTTGCGAAAAAACGGATATGAAGCTCTTTATCAACAAGAAGAAGAGCAACATCCTCCCGCAAACATTCCAACCGTTCCAGCAAGAACACCTTTGCAGATAGCCGATAATGCCAACATGAGAAGTAGGAGATCTATCCACCAAAAAGTCTTTCTCAGGATGGACAAATTAGCTGAATCTAAGACTGCTCTCCCCGTTTTGCTCCCCGAAGATGTTAGTCTCTGGAATCTGAAATGTGTAGTTTCCGAGAAGGCGGTCTCCCTGCTTAGCGACAATAGAAGTAACGATAATTCAGTACGGCATGCATCAAATATTCAGTGCGTGATTAGCTACATAAAATCAAATAAAAAATTCACTCCAAAAGTTAGGGCACTTGCTCGAAATGTAAGGAAAGCAAATCACACGCTGAACAAGTGTAAACTGTTGACCATCAAGCAGCACTGGACGCAAAGTGGATTCCGAGAAAATTCCACCTTTTCTACTCATCCTTCTCGTCTGTTCAATAAAACGTCACGTGCCGTTAAAATCCCGAGAAGAGATTCAAGTCTTCTGGGAGCTAGTATATGGAGATACTTATCAGCTAAATGAAGACGCTTAAGATATATCACTCTTTCGTAACTTTTGCCAAAGACAAAGGTTACAAGGTCCAGAGGATGTGTGTCAACTAATTACTCCTGAAGAAGTAAAGAAAGTTATCGCTAGATGACCGCAGTGACTAGTGGAAGAACGTACGGTGCTGATCCCTAAGACCGGAGATTTGTCGAATCCAAAGAACTACAGGCCTATAGCTTGTTTAAACACCAGCTAGAAGCTATTCACTGGCATCCTAAAAGAGAGGATATTAGCATCCATCGACCCGGTATGGAGTGCAATAGTTGAACAACGTGGATGCAAGTGAGGGCTGGAAGGTTGCAGGGAGAACCTGTTAATAGACAGGTGTATTACCCAGGACTCGATCAGGTATCGACGCAATATGTCCATGGCTTTGATTGACTACCGTAAGGCATTCGATAACACGAACCATGAGCTACTTATTGGGCTCCTTAAGTGCCTGAAGGTGCATCCCAAAATAGTTAGATGCATAAAAGAGTTCATGCTTCTATTGCGGACAAGATTATTCATAACATCTGACAAAAGACAAGTGACTACCAGCTACATCATATATAAGAGGGGGGGGGGGGGATCTTCCAAGCAGACTATCTAAGTCTGATATTTTTTTTGCATCTTCCTCTTGCCTCTATCTTTTGTGCTCCGAGGCAAAAGCTCTGGATACCTTTATGGCCCGTCAAACAGAAGAGAATATGAGGTCAACCACCTTTTATACACGGACATCATCGCGTGACGATCAAGATGTTCAACTCATAGGCGGAAATACCATTCAACATCTTGGTAATGGAGAAACATATAAATATCTTGGAATACCGCAAGCGGAAGCCCAAAATGTGCTTGTGTTAAAAACCACCCTCGCAAAAAGGTATCGCCAAATTCTCAGACAAATGTTGGCCAGCAAATTATCTGGGAAGAATAAGATCCAGGCGACCAGTATGCTGGCCGTTCCTATACTGCTCTACACGTTTGGTGCAGTAAAATGAAACGTCGATGAGTTGAAGCAACATGACCGAAGCAAACACAAGATGATGACAATCCATCGACGTTATGATTCTAGATCCTTCGTACCTCGAATGTACCTTCCTCGAGATAAAGGGAGTAGAGGCCTTATAAGCTCAGTCCATCGCGAGCCGGATGCAAAAGGATGTTCTTGTGGGATCACTTCATCTGGTCCGTCAACACTGTTCCTCATAACATTCTACAAGGATTGGTAGCTCAAAAAAAGTATCCAGAGGTCGAAATCATGGCCCACTTCAACGCCAATCATTGTAGCTTGATCAAAAAGTTGTCGAAACTCTTCTTCAACATTATTCCTAATTTCTCGAAATTTTCCTAAAATTGTTTCGACATGTCTAATCGCGCTACTTAAATTAACGAATTTACTTTGTAAATAAAGTGATAGGTTGTGAGTTAAGCTCAGTATCTTTTCCGAAACTTGTAAACCAATAAAAAATTCGAAAGTTCAAAGTTTACTGTGCAACCAGTTCGCTTTTCCAGTATTGTCCCGTTTTTCCCTGTAAATGATTTCTAAAGCCTTCACAACTGGAATATAGGCATCGGCAAATAAAGTTGTTGAATCGCTTCTATCTGTCCATCGTGTTTCGCCATACTGCATTAACCCGGATACTGCCGGTTGTTTTCTGGTTTTAGAGACATTTAGATCATTCGGCGATTGGACTTCTATGCGTTTAGTAATATGATACAATTCTAACTGATCTTTTAAAATTTCGCTTCGCACACTCGATATGAAAGTGTTGCGTACAAGCGTTACCTTTGAACCATCATTCAAACTTAAATTTAAACAATGAGAAGTGCAATGAGTGTAGAGTGCCAATGGATATTCATTGTTAATATGGGCTTGAACACCTTGAAACTCTCCACTCATTGCCGCTGCGCCATCGTATCCCTGTCCTCGCATGAGATTTAAATCAAGGCCAAGATATTTAACGGCTTGTTTTAAAACATTTGCTATTCCTGCTCCATAATGCATAAAGAAAACTGCTCTATTCCATGAACATCTCTAGCTTCATCTGCTAAAACGGTGTAGATTTTGGCTTTCTTAACGCGATTAATGAGTTTATTTTCAATATATTCCCCACATAAATCAATTACTTCATTTTGAATTTGCGGACTTGTATACATTGAATTATTCCCCGAATTTTTAATATGGTCATTTAATTGTGCATCACCATTTCTTGCACGATAACGCAAAAGAGATCTGAAATCTCCATCATTATGATCCGGTTTGTCCAAAGATAAGCGACCTGAATCATTGTGACCCCTTATTGCTATTTCTTGACGCCCGCAAAATATTAAGGTTTCGACTATAGCCGTCATTTTTTTTCTGTTGTTTAAAGCTTCTTCTTTCGCTTTGTTATTTATTTGCATGGCAATAATATCTCTTTTTCCGTCATATAAACTTAAAAAATCTATAGCCTGCAGTTCAGATTCTTTGTGAAATGAAGTCTTTTCATGTTCACGAAAAATTTCTAAAGCCTTTTTCCAGTTTGTAAATGGATTTTTAACTAAACGCCCTGGTAATTGATGTTTACCTTTTCCTACACCATTTAAAGGTTTAGATGCAAAAAGTATACAGATCTTACAGAATGCGCCCTTCAGTCTATTTGAATATGCGAGCCGTTTATATTTTTATAACCAACCTAAATTAAACTTTCTATTTTGTGACCCTATTACTGTGACTTCAAATTTGTAACATTTATCAGGAAACCAAGTGTTTCTTAATGCCTTTTGTCTTTCCTCGTCGCTTATATTAAAATTTGGCAGCTGCAATGCGTAAAACCCAATATCGTACATCTTATTTCTTACAATACTTTCCGCTGTGTGAATAGATGTGGTAGGAACATTTTTTTCTGAAATAGCAGGGTCATTTTCAATTCTGGTGCAGCCATCGGTTACGATCGTGTTTCGATTCGCTCTGCTTCAGTTCTCTGAGATTCCTAGAGTATCTCAGATTTTTCTGTATATAAAGTTGTTGTGTCGTAAAAGTACTTGTGGCCGGTTTGTTTGTGACTTTTAACTTTTTGTTAATTCGTTCAATTGTTTTTAATCGGTGCAAGTTATTTTTATTACGTTTCAATTACGATACCCTGGGAGCGTGTCCGGAGTGCAACGTAGTGATTTCAAGAGGTGGTCCTGAGGTTATAGCCTGTATAAAGTATGGCAATCTCTTCCATTTGACATGTGCTAATGTTGGTATCGCAAAAAAAGCTTTTGAACAACTTAAAAACGGGCAGATTGATTATGTCTGCAAGGGATGTAGTTTTTTGACTACTAGTGCCACGTCTACGGCAGTTAATACCAACTCTGCTGCCAATTATGAGATTAGTGGTGACGTCGAAAATGTAAATTCCGTACTCTCCACTCCCGTCAATGCACCTGCTCTACCTCTTGGTCTCGTTGACCTTTTACATCAAGTGGTTTCGGAGGCTTGAATTGATACGCTTGAATCCGACTCTAAAGTACAAAGTGAGGAAATTTGTACTGTTCAACAGAAAGTTAAGGATCTTAAGGCTAAAGTGGTTGAGCTTGAGCATGCGCAGAATCTAAATGACCAAGCAGCTTTACATACTACGCTTGAAATTCATGGTCTTCCAATGAAGCCCAACGAGGACCTTATGGCCAACGTTGAGTCAATTGCCAGGGCTCTTGATGTACCAATTGCCAAGAATGAAGTTGTCAACCTCTACCGAATCATCAAAGCACCATCTCACACACCACCGACCACCCCTCCGATCATTGTAGTTAAATTCAGTCGCCAAGAGATACGTGATAAAATGATAGAGAGACGTAAAGTCAAAAGAGATTTTTCTACATCGAATATTGGATGGACCGGAAATGAGAAACGCTTCATTTATCTTCGTAAGGCCTTAACACCACTCAACCGGAAAATATATGGTATTGCTCTCGGTCTTCGAAGAGACAAGAAAATCAAATATCTTAGGATTTCTGGTGGAAGAATTTTTTGTAGAAAGGAGGACGGTTCGTCGAGAATACACCTTGCAAATCTGCAATCTGTAGAGGGACTTCAATAGCAACCATGGGCTACGTCCAATATTTTTTTAACCTTTCTCCGACTAAACTTAGCATTAATTTTAAAGAGGTACTTAAATTTATTTATGGTATTATTATTGTTTGCTAACTTGATGTCCGTCGGTGAATATATCTTCTATAGTTTACAGGTTTTTATACCTTGTATATATGTATCTTCAGATAGCAAACTTGATCTCATATTTAAACTTCCCAGATAGAAAAATGCCCGCCGACTGCAAGCGATCTACCGGCCCGCGGCCGGATCGATCGGACCGACGTGCCGGCAGATATGCACCTTAATGTGCACACCATTGATGTCTATATGCCAGCCCGACAGGCGGGAGCGACGCGGTCCGGCGAACTGCATGACCGACGGTCCGGTAAAATGCTGGCTGAGTGTGCGAGCTTCCCTCTACGGTGCGAGTAGACTAAAATTAAAAAAATCTTTTGTTATGTAAATAAAACAAAAATTTCTTCCCCCAAATAGCATGAAAGGTAATGACGAAATTCTGCGTATAATAAGCCCAAGTTGAAAGAAAAATTGAAAATGTTATTTTTATAAAAAGGTATATCTTTTTATAATATTGATATTTTTCTTTCAACTTAGACTTTATTGTACGCAGAATTTCATTACCTTTCGTGCTATTTTGAGGAAGAAATTTTATTTTATTAACATTAAGAGTTTTCGCGTTATAAAGAGAGGTTAGGTTGGCCTCGGTACTTAATAATAAATTTATTATATTCCCGAACTATAATTTTTCAAGGTTGCATATACTAACCCACTTTTTATTCAACGCACAGCAAGCAAGGCAAACCAAAAACAGCAGTCCGCCTTTTTCGGCAAAAAGGAAAAGTCGATCCTTTTATTCATCCGGAACGACTCACGTCGCGCTAAATCCGAGGGAAAAATCACGGGAGTGAACGCCACACGAGACGAAACACGACAAGAACAGCTGATCCAAAACGCGCATGCGCGTTTTCGATCTCAAAGTACTCGCACTATCAGCCTGCAGCGGTCGTGGAAATCGCAGGACGGTCGTTCCTCGCCGTTTGCAAGACCGACGGGCGTCTAATGTGCCGGACCGTTGTCCGCCCTTCGGTCGCATTCCGACTCTACCGGTCTGTCGCGTGCATTTAGCAGGCACACTGGTCTCCAGCCCGTCGGGCCGATCACGTGCCGGCACGTATTGTTATCTGGGTAGTAGCTTTAAATCTTGATGTTGGTCTTTTTGAGAATAATTGTATAATATTTAGATTAATTGTGTGCCTTGGATACCTTCAATGTTCTCATTTCATCCTAATGTTCATAGCTCTCCGGATATCCGGATATCGATTTACGAAATCATGTCCACTTTTGTTGAGAATTTGTCTAGAGACATACGTCACTGTCTTCGACACTGTTCATTATCCCTTTTGTATCTTTTTTATTTGTACTCATCACCGATTTTTTAATTTGAATTGTAATCACTTACTTTGGGGGAGTGTTGATAATTGTTCTTTGCCTCAGTCAATTTTTGCGCGTGCTGTGTGAGTTTTTTATTTTTGAATTGTTTTTTTATGAAATGTTTCTCCTAATATATCCATGGATACCTTAAGCATTTGTCATGTGAACGCCCAGTCTCTCTTGGCACATTTTCTAGAATTCAAGCATTTCTTCAGTACATGTTCCTACCATATAATAGCTGCTTCTGAGACTTGGTTTACTCCGAATATACTCTCTAGCCTCGTTACAATTGACAACTATTCGCTCTTTCGAAGAGACAGAGACGAGAGAAGGGGTGGTGGAGTTTGTCTTTTCCTGCATGATAGTCTGGGTGGGACCGTGGTTGATGTGAGTCCAGTAGCTACTTATCCCACTACCGAGTTTCTCTTTGTTGAAGTCGAATCAACTTCAATAGTGTTTTAGTGGGAGTGGTCTATAAACCACCCAATGCCTCCTATGGCACTGAGCTAGAATCGATAATTTTTTCACTTATTCCCAACTTTAATAACATTATACTTACTGGAGATTTTAACACTAACTTAAATCTTACTTCCAATCATTCTAAATATCTAACAGCCTTGGCATACTCTTCGGGACTCTTGATTGTACCTCATGATAAGGTTATCTCCTACGAACAACATGCTATTCCTTTTCTCTCTAATCACGACTTGATTAAAATCACTTTAAATTTTCTTTTAATTTAAATTCAAAGTCAACCCAAAGACTGGTGCGGAATCTTTCTAAAATTGATGAACATACATTCCACGAACATCTAATGACGTATGATTGGGAAAAAATATTACTAGATACAGATATAAATAATAAAATCAACACTCTGACTAAGTACCTAGTAACCGCATTCAACAAATTTTCTCCGCTACATGTTCCTAAAAACTTTGATAAAGCTGCCCCCTGGATCACATCTGAAATTAAAAATCTGATGGGGGAACGTGATGGCAAGCGCCGACTTGCAAAAAGAACAAAAAGCAGTATAAAACTAGCTTAAGTGTATGTGACACAGTCAAATACCTAAATTACCGACCTCACTTTTTCAATTTTTCGATTTTTTTTTTTAATCTAAGAACTTTTTTTGTAAATAAAATATCGGGCTGAAACTTTGGAAAATGTATGAGAAGACCATTAACTACGTTTACGTACTTTATTCGAGGAGGAATTTCGCAAAAAATTATTTCCGAAGAAATTAAAACTGGGTGAATTTTTCGAACCTAAATACTTTTTTTATAAGTAAAATATCGGCTTCAAACTTTCAGAAATGCAAGAGCCGAGAGTAAAGTACGTTTATGTACATCATTTGAGTATAAAAGATGCAAAAAGAAAAATTTCAACTAAATGTCAACAACGGTTGCCAGTTCGGTCGGTATTCGCTGTGAACACGAAAATGCGAAGTCTGGCGGCCACTCAACGAAGCTAATAACGATTTCAATACTTACATAATTCAACATTGAAATTACATATTTCACTCAACTTCTATGCTGGGCACAACTTTAAAAAAATATTATTGTAAGAACACCGCATCATCAATCTTTGACAGCGTGGACCCCATATTTCAGATGTAGACGAGCCAGCTGATAGAGCCTCGATTAGTGGCCGCCAGACTTCGCATTTTCGTACCCATCGCGAGTACCGGAGTTGACATTTAGTTGGAATTTTTCTTTTTGCATCTTTTATACTCAAATGATGTACATAAACGTACTTTACTGTCGGCTCTTGCATTTCTCAAAGTTTGAAGCCGATATTTTGCTTATAAAAAGAGTATTTAGGTTCAAAAAATGCACCCAGTTTTAATTTCTTCGAAAATAATGTTTTGCAAAGTTCCTCCTCGAATAAAGTACGTAAACGTAGTTTATTGTCTTCTCATACATTTTCCAAAGTTTCAGCCCGATATTTTATTTACAAAAAAAAGTTCTTAAATTCAAAAAAAAATTCGGAAAATTGAAAAAGTGAGGTCGGTAATGTAGGTATTTGACTGTGTCACATGCCCTTAATTTCGTAAACTCAGGAACCTAGTTCAAACTAAGATTAGAGATTCGTTCAATCAATACAATTATAATGAGATTGCACACAGAGACAAAAAAGAGGACATTTGGCATCTCCATAGACGTTTACACCTAATCCCGCCCAAGCACGAATCTATAGATAGTAATTTTCCGCCTGATGACTTTTTAAAGACTTTTTTTACATTCCCAGTACCAGACTTAACATCATCATCTTCCACTGATGGAATATCAATCAAAATGATTAAACTTGCCCTTCCAATTATCTTTACTAACCTATTGCATATTTATAATGCTTTCCTTCAGGTCGGTATCTTCCCAGATATCTGGAAAAAGGCTGTTATTTGCCCAATTCCCAAAATTTCCAAACCTACTACCCCAAAAGACTTCCGGCCAATTTCTATTTTATGTGCACTCTCTAAACCACTTGAAAAAATTGTTCACTTGCAACTTACCAGATTTCTTGAATTATCTAAGGCCATTGACCACGAGATCACGATTGTTGTTCTCTTTGATTTTTCGAAGGCTTTTGATATGGCTAACCATGAATTACTCCTACAAAAGTTGAAATCTTTCAACTTGTCAAACTCTGTCATCAAATGGTTTGAGTCCTATTTTAATAATCGGTCTCACAGAATCATTAATAGTAGTGGTGGGCTTTCTGACTGGGGTGAGGTCAAGTGTGGGGTTCCACAGGGCTCCATTCTGGCAGCCCTCCTCTTCAATTTGTTCACATCTGACCTTGGAAGTGAACTTCAACATTGCAGCCACCACAAATATGCTGATGATTTCAAAATTTATTTATCGGGACCAATTTCTACGCTAAGTGGATTACTTGTTTCAGTCCAGGAGGATAATGATCGTGTGATCCTCTGGGCCTGGAAGAATGGACTTACTCTTAACCCGGGCAAAACTCAGGCAATTGTTGTTGGGCCGACTTCATCTCCGTCGCTTGAAACTTTGGCATCTTTTCCACCACTTCGTATCGAGAATCTCGCTATCCCTTCCTCGGAAGTAGTTAAAGATCTGGGATATTTTTATAACCGTACCTTGTCTTGGAAAGAACAGGTACAGAGCATGTCGAGGAAAACATACAGTATTCTACAGCAACTATATAGGAATATAAGGACACTTTACCTACCTCCACTCGAATACTTTTGGTTAAGAGTCTAATCCTGCCCCACTTTGACTACGGTTGTTTGGTATACGATGGTTTGTCCGACGATTTAAATTTAAAGCTCGAGCGTACGTTAAACGCCTACGTCCGTTTTATCTACAATTTGCCTAAATACGAACACATAACTTTATACAGACATAGGGCTGATCTGCTTAATGTTGCCAAGAGAAGACAATTCTTTATGGGTAATTTGCTCTATACTCTTTTTCAGAATAAAGCTCCGGAGTATCTATTCAACCTGTTCCAATTTGTAGACAGAGACCTTCCAGCACAGTCTAAGCTTCGTGAAAGACGTAAAATCCTTAAGATTCCTTTTCACAGAACATGTCGATATTAGAAATGCACCTTCCCTGTATCATTTTAAGAATCTCTTTTTAAAATATTTGTACAATACTTCTAATCCAACTCTTGAAATTACTCACTGGTAAAGTATCATTTTTAGTTCTTGAATATTTCATCTTCGAATTTCTTTCTATATTCATTAACTTTATCAAATATTTATTTCTTATGCATACAGTTTGTCATTCTTCATTTATACCTTAACATGCACAGAGAGCTATTAATTAATTGATCAATCAATTCTAATTACTACGCAATAATCTTATCACTAATCTGATACTTACTCTGAGGTCGACTCTGCTTATTTATTTATTTAATTTAGTTCATAGATTAAATTATAAGAATAATCAAGTATACTGCCGATCAGTGCTTGCACAAATTTGTAATGACCTTGTATATCCTGTTTCTCAGGCGGCTATTTAGCCCTAGGGACTTTTTTGAATAAATACGAATAAATACAAATACGCCGGGAATTTGTTTATTTCCATCTACACCAGCAGCAGATGCCTCTTGGTTTACCTTCAGGAAGGACTGATGGGATATCTTGGCTGTAAACAAAAAAAGTTAAAGTTATAATTGGTATCATAGGAAAAATATGACGCGAGTGAACATCTACAAGTAATAGGAGTAAATACATTAGGTTGGATCGAGAAATTATAATTTTGGAAACCCATAATAATTAGCGTTTACACCGCAAATTGCGTTTGTTTAAAACAAAAATCATTAGATTTGCAAGATTCATAATTTTCTATTAATCTTAGATTACGCGTTAGCGCTCTTGGCCAAAAATTGGTATTTTAAAACAAAAAATAATTATAGTTTAAACAAGATTAGCAATTTTTAGACAGTTTCAGGTTATATTAACGTTGTTAATAGCAAATCTGTAACTTTGAACAAAAATCATTTAATTTTGGAGAATATTTACAAAAATGAACGATCTTCTACTGTTATGTTTTGTTAATACTTTTTCTCCGAAATTTCTGGTATTTAATACAAAATTATTCGATTTTGAAGAATATTCAAAATTCTTCAATAAGTTTAGTTTATTTTGATGTGTTTCGCCTGAAATTTATTTTTTTAAACAAAAATCATTAGATGTGAATCCAATGATTTTTGTTTAAAATTTTAAAATTCACAAGCTTGAATAATTTCTGATTGTGTAAGTGTTTTTCATTGGAAATTAAAAAAAAATTATTTAAAAAGCATTATATCTCAAACAAAATTAATGATTTTTAGCAATTTCATGTTACGTCGGCGTTTTACATCGAAATATAGTACTTTTACATAAAAATGATTATAAGTTGAATTATATTTAAAATATTCCAACAAGGTTTGACTATGTTTATTTTTTTTGGTGTGAAATTTAAATTTTTAATAACAAATTATAATATTTTAAAGGATATTTACAATATTTGAACTATAATATTTAATAGTATTCTCAATAATTAAAAATTAGGTTTCAAAAAATGTTTACAATTTTCGACAACTTGAGGTTATGTTAAAATTTTTCAGCAAAAATTGGTAATTTTAAACAAAAAATATTAGGTTTAAACGAAGATTCACAATCCTGAACAATTTTTTGTAATGTTATGTTAGTGTTTTTTTTGTCAAAATTTGCTACTGTTAATAAAAAAATCACTAAATTAAAAAGAATGTTTACAGTATTTGAACAATAATAGCTTATGTACGTATTTCTGGTCGGAAATTGATCTTTTTTATCAAAAAAGCAACGGTTGACAAAGAAAAAAAACCTTTTAAAATTTATATAAATATATTAGAAGTTAATGAGTTAAAAGTTTGATGTAATTTAATGTTATTAGAATGTAACACTTACTAGTTATGCTATAATCATTTTAATACTTACTTTTTGTTGTGTTTATGCAAATCAGCAGGTTGATGTACATTTTGGATTTCTATATCTCCGTTTTCTTCACATCGTACAGAGGTAATATCACTGTTTTCCTGCAAATGCAATGAAAAAAGTAAGTCTTTTGAGGCTAAACATTTAGTATTAATAAATAATTTATTAGTACAAGTAAAATCTTTTTCTCGTCAAATACTTTTAAGAAGCTACATTAAAAATTTCGAACAAATTTTTTTTAAAAAACCCTTAAGGCCATGCAACGAGTATAACAGCTGATCGAGTCAGTCCTGAGATCAATATTTTTTACCCATATTTAAAAATAACAGTTTAAATATCGCGGTAAAATTTTCGGAAAATATTAAAAAATAGTAAATGACCGTGTGTGGCAAGGCACAGAGTTGGGGGAAGAAAAAAGTTTATTTATGAAAATCATAAATATCGACCGATGCATTTCCGCTTCACGGCAGAAGTTTGACTTCTATCTTTCTCTGCCGGTAAAGAAGAAGTTTTTTTTTTAATTTCCACCGAAAAAGAGGAGAGGAACGTAGTTTATTGCCTCCCCTTTCATTTTCCAAACTTCCTTCGAGCCTTCTACTTAGCGCACTAAATTTTCAGCACGATATCTCCTTCCGTGTGGACGTAAGTTAACAATGGAAAGTATCGATATAGCTTCCAGTTTTATTTTATTCTGAATTTTTTCTTTCAAAATTTCCACCGAAAAAGACTATGGGTTTTTCTTGCCAAACTTTTTTATTTTAAATACATGTAATTTCTTTTTAAATATATTTTTAAAGTATTTTGAGTCAGTCGAGTTGTGTTTTTTTTTGATTCGTACATTTTTAAATTAAAAATTATTCCTAAGAGCTTTATTTGTCAAAGCGGCAAGATGCACTTTTTTAGCCAGTTTCTAGAAACCCGACTTTAAAAATTTGAGCGTTTTGATAAAATTATTCATATTATTCATAAAACATACTAACAAAAGAAGCTGTATTTCTAGAAACTGTGTAAATACGCATCTTGGTTAGATTGCAGAATAGGGGCGTCACCTCTATTTTGACTGAAAAAAAATTTTTTTTCGACAAACAATTATTGGAATGTTTAATTAAAGTATAAATGAAGGGATTTGATAAGGCAAAAGTTTAAAATTATTATTATTTTTCTCAGTAGGATGTGTCAAATATGGGTCTGTCACGATATGGGAATGATCGTATTTACCTCATCGTTTAGGTGCTTTTAGACTTCCGTACGGCCAGAAAAACGCTACATGATTAAAATTTATTCGTTTTTCAATAAATCCAAATATATTTTCATATTCTTTTATGCCGACATAAGGTGTTATGTCGACAAAAAAAAGGAGTGCTTCACGCACATCACCTGTCACTTGCGACGGGAGGACGCCATCTTGGCTACTGATGGCAATCGAGACATGTATCGATATATATCGGAATCGATAGTTGCGTTAACGTATTTTCAAAAATTGCGAATATTATCATTGGCTTTCGAACCACGGATGCAAGAGCATTGTTTACAATATTTGTCGCATTGTAAGATGTCGCAAATGTGGGATTTCGAACGCATTGTTGATTTGAAGGGATTATCTCCTTTGGAGATGATTAAATTCCTCCAAAACCTCGGTTTAATTGCCAAAAGTATGACGTGCGAGTGCGGAAAGGAAATGAATTTGAATAAAGCAAGTGATTCAATTGATCACTTCAAATGGCGGTGTGTCGAAAAGACATGCAAGAAAAAAAGATCAGTACGTACGGGGACTTGGTTCGAGAAGTCGAAGCTGGGGTTCTACGACATTCTCAAAATTACATATTTTTGGTCAAACCGGTACCAGCAAAGAATTGCTCGTCATGAAACAAAAATGTCCGAACACACAATTTGTGATTGGTAACATTTTTGTCGTGAAGTGAGTATCGAAGTAGTTTCCGCGGAAAATCAACAAATCGGTGGATTAGGCCGCATTGTTGAAATTGACGAATCGAAATTCGGAAAACGAAAATATAATCGCGGAAAACACGTCGAAGGCGATTGGGTTTTCGGCGGAGTCGAACGTGGAAGCAATAAATGTTTTTTGAGAATTGTCAAGGATAGATCAGCGGAAACTTTGTTGAAGATCATCCAGGAATGCATTGTACCGGGAACTACGATTATCAGCGATTGCTGGAAATCATATAGTTCGCTTGAAAGGAAGGGATTCCAACATTTTCAAGTGAACCATTCGGTGTGTTTCAAAGATCCCGAAACCGGCGCACATTCCAACACCATCGAGGGCACGTGGTCGTGTGTGAAACGCATGTTTCCAGATGCCCATCGAATTCGAAATATGTTTGATTCATATTTGGCGCAATTCATGTACGTCCGAATTCGCCAAGATGAACCATGCAAATTCGGCGCATTCCTGAATGATATTACCAAAGTTTACCCCATATGAGTACTCCGGTAACATACCGATTTTTTCCTTCTCGTCGTTTTAATTTAAATTTATTTACCTTTCCAAATTCCACCACACTCAGGCAAAAACCAAAATCGGCTCTTTTCAGGGCCAACCAAAAATTTTAAAAATACAAAAATCGGCCCTTTTCAGGGCCCACAAAAAATCCCCCCATGAGACGCTGGAAAAGAGGTAGGGGTTTGACCAACATTATTTTTGTGACCAGTCAAAGGGGTGC
>CAKNYM010040702.1:17893-29250 GCA_932195095.1 Andricus curvator
GGGTGCCTTCCCGCCCCCACGAGACGTTGGAAAAGGGGTAGGGGTGTGACCAACATTATTTCTGTGACCATTCAAAGGAGTGCCTTCCCGCCCCTACGAAACGTTGGAAAAGGGGTAGGGGTGTGACCAAAATTATTTTTGTGACCGGTCAAAAGGGTGCCTTCCTGCTCCCATGAATCGTTACTCGTAATATATAAATAATAATTATTAGCTATTATTTACCCATTATTTATAAGTATTACCTATTATTACCTAATAAATAATAAATATATATATATATAAAATATAAATAAAAAATGAAGTACATTAAACAAAGAAAATCCAAAAAAGACAATAAAAAGCCAGATACTACCTCTTCCTCAAGTTACGTTTTTACAACATTTTTTGCTAATACTTATCAATGTACGAAAAATATAAATTCAAATTGTGTATCGATTCCGATATATATCGATACATATCTCGATTGCCATCAGTAGCCAAGATGGCGTCCTCCCGTCGCAAGTGACAGATGATGTGCGTGAAGCACTCCTTTTTTTGTCGACATAACACCTTATGCCGGCATAAAAGAATAAGCAAATATATTTTGATTGATTGAAAAACGAATAAATTTTAATTATGTACCGTTTTTCTGGCCGTACGGAAGTCTAAAAGCACCTAAACGATGAGGTAAATACGATCATTCCCATATCGTGACAGACCCATATTTGACACATCCTACTGAGAAAAATAATAATAATTTTAAACTTTTGCCTCATCAAATCCCTTCATTTATAGTCTAATTTAACATTCTCAATAATAGGAGGACAAACCGCGTGTAGTTGTTTCGGATCCGGACAAAGCAATGCTTGTAATTGAAACTCTGGTGAGCAAAAATCTTATTTTATGGTGTAGGCCTCTGGGTTTACTTAAAGGAAAATGTGTAAATCAGCCATTTATTGCCTCCATTTCTGCAGGTAACATGAATAATAGACCCCTGTTTATTATGGTGCATATAATCCCTTTTTCTCATTAGCATTTATGCAAATGACAGAGTTGTCAGAGCATAGACACAATCTGTTTTGAATAGAATAAGGTTTTCCAGTGAATAACAGATGTGACTACTAAATTGGGGGGGGCTTAAGCCCCCTCGGCCCCCCCCCCCACCCCTGGCTACGCTACTGCAATGATGATTGGAGGAGATTGAATCGTGGTCTCATGCTGCCTTGCGTTTATTTAAAAATCAACTACCGCGAAAATTTTATTTTCACAATAATAATCCTGATTTGCTCATAAGTCACAAAACCAATTGTTTCACAATATTTACATTTTGTGATTTACGAGCGCGCTTCACGCCAGAATTATTTATTCAATAATATTTATGTATTTTAGTTTTTACTATTTCGAAGTTATTAATCATCAAAACGATATATTTATTTTCCAGTTTGATTATTCTCAATTCAAAATGGACTTGACAATTGCCGGAGAGTTAACAGCGCGCTCGCACCTATATTTATAACCTTAAGGCCATGTTACGAGTGGGTCACGTGACCGGATTCCTACCTTACCGACAATTTTTTTCAAAATCAACTTACGTTCACACGAAACGCAATATCGAGTTGAAAATTTGGGATAATAAATACGAAGCGCTAAGAAAGGCGGCTCTGGTTCTAAATTTCAATAATCATGAAAAAAGCAAAAAAAAATTATTTACAAAAAAAACTTTGTTCATAATTATAAAAATTTAGGACCAGAGCCGCCTTTCTTAGCGCTTCTTATTTATTATCCCAAATTTTCAACTCGATATCGCGTTTCATGTGAACGTAAGTTGATTTTGAAAAAAGTGTCGGTAAGGTAGGAATCCGGTCACGTGACCCACTCGTAACATGGCCTTAAGAATTGGTTTCCAAAGGGTGCGAAACCAATCAGCGATTATGTGTCGTCATTATGAACCAATTACATCTCATGTCCTGTAGGTAACCTACGTGTCATTTGGCAGGTCGCCGCAGATGAACATAATTTTCATGGTCTAAATTACTGGATTCCCAGCAAAAAAGAAAGTATTGATACGAATTGGATTGAAAAGATTAAGACACCCCGCAAATATAGAATTTATTGCAAATGTTTAGTAAATTGTCCCGTAGCTCAGTGAGGACACTGTGGATTGATAGACGAGGGATCTCTGGTTCAGGTTTTGAAGAAAAATTGTTAAAACAATTCATTCAATTTGTTGTGTAATATAAATAAAGCCATTACATAGTAGCCCTATTGAAAAAATCCTCGAGGAAATCCTCGTGTTATTTTCGGACGAGGAAAACACGAGGAAATCCGCGAGGATTTTCAAATTTCTCGAGGAATTCTGCAAGGATTAATTGTCTCACTCGAGGATCTCCTCGAGAAATTTAAAAATCCTTGCGGATTTCCTCGTGTTTTCCTCGTCCGAAAATAACACAAGGATTTCCTCGAGGATTTTTTCAATAGGGAGGACACCTGCTGCAGCATTTTTGCACTTGCTTTGCTTATTAGCAAAGGCAGCCAAGGCTAAATGGGCGATTAATATAAGTAGTTCATTAGCATAAATGTCGGCCTTGAAAGTCCAAGAACCCTTCCTTGATTGTTTTGAAGACTTTCCTGCTGGAGTGTTAAACGGGTTACAGATTTAGCTTGTACATTTTTTGTTAATTTAGTTTAGGAATACTTCTTGGACTGTACTCGGCACAGTCTAAGTCTTACATTTCTTCAAGCATTATTAGCATAATTTCTCAAAGACGATATTTTCAATTTCTTGAGCACTTTTAGACCACTATAAACTATGCCCCCCCCCCCCCCCCGACAAGGCCGAGCATTTCCAAGAAACAGGTAGAGAGGTTGGGACTAAATAGTTGATATCTGCTAAGGATTACAATTTTAAAACTGACAAAACTTGTAATTTTGTAATAAAAGATTTGAAAGTTAAAAATTTGGAACCTGTAGCTTTTAACAACTATGAATAACTAAAATTAAAAAAAAAAAAACATTAAATCTATATCTAGTGAACCTTTGGAGATAGGAAAAAATGGACAATATTTTTATATATGACATCCAAAGAACATTATTATTGAAGATCAAACGAACTTACAAGTGAAGCTCGATCATAATTACCATAGTTCCTTGTTCGAAGAGATTAACTATATCGACGCCTCCATTCAATATGAGTCTATGTGCTGACAGCGCCGTGTACGAGACTATGCGCTGTGTATAAGCATAGGGAATAGTCTCATACAAAGCGCTGTTAGCGCTAGGCTCATATTGAATGGAGGCGTCGATATGTAGTACGGTCCTTCGACACCAGATGACGCCACTTTTCAGAGTCTCTCGAAAGTAAAAATGAAACCTATATCCCTTGCCAGGCAGGAGGGGTGAGCCATTATAGTTCAGAGTTAAAGGCACGTTGAATGTAAAAATGGGTCCATGAAACCATTTTATCCTGTCTAGTTCTTTATAATAAATCTAACCCGATTTAACTGCAGGACAAGCCTGCAACCAAAATTCCTATTAAGCTTAAAAGTTCACCAAAACTCGCAGAACTTTTGAGTTAAAATTCTGTTTCTAATATTTTTTATATACTCTTTCTTTTTATCTGTATTTTACAAATTTGTTTAGGCTCAAGTTCTGATTTCTTAAAATTTACTATGAATCCAAGATTAATCAATTTGTTTTTTACAAATTCAATTTTAGCACTACATTCTGTCTTTGATTGGACCGTAAGCCCATAACATAAATGGCAACGCGATAGGGATAAGGACAATTTTCACCTGACAGGTTCGACTTACGATGACGAACGTAAAAATCCGAGCCTTACAGGTCTGAGTGGAAGAGGTAAGCGGTGGCGACCTGGCAAAAGGGTGCCAATTTTTATAGTTCATTCACGTGACTCGTATAAGCTTGAAAATTTGTGTACATGTAGAAGATGACAAAGAAATAGCACCTACGAATTGTAAGGCACTTTATCTAGATGCAAAAGTGCTGTAAGGCACCTTCAAAGTTGTCGGAAATTCAGATAAAATTTTTTGATATTGATTTTACAGGAAAAAGTTTCAATCAAGAGTTGGTCTACTCCGAAAGATGCATATTTTCATTCTTATATCATTTTTTAATAGAATTGATAGATTTAGAGAAAACATCGATTGAAGAAATACCAGAACTATCGAAAGCTGTTTTTCTTTACAGCAAGTCATTTTTTCGAAATTTGTCAAGAGAGAAAATATACTCCCCTGCAGGTGTACTCCAACATTACTCATGAATATTTTATTGAAATGTTCATATTTACCAAGTTATGCGCATTTTTAATTCTTTTTCCATTTTACGTTCACCTATTGTATCTTTAGCAATTCAAAAGAAGGTGTTTTTAAAATTAGTACATCAATAGTGTAAGTCTTGTATAAAAAATTGGCGTCAGCTACTTTCAGGTAAAATAATAACTTATTCTGCTATAAACAATAATAAATAGAGTCACGTTCTCAGCTTCTCATTATCGTAGAAGGTTGTAATAAAGCTGAATATTATTCTAAAAAAATTAAATAACAAAATCGCTTTACTAAAAAATTTATATTATTCATTGTTCTTAAAGTTTATATTTTTTCGTTGGACTGTATTCGATCTTTATTACCGTGACGAAAGTCAATTTTCCGGACGTAGCACGGGGTCGTCTCCCATGTCAAGAAATTTTATCTCAATTTCCGGCAACTTTGAAGGAGCCTTTCAACAATTTTGCATCTAGATAAAGTGCCTTACAATTCGTAGGTGATATTTCTATGTCATCTACTCAGGGCCGCCTTTAGGGCGTTTTGGGGGCCCCGGGCCGCGACCCCGACGGCCCTTATGTAAAGGCGGCCCTGCATCTACTACATGTACACAAATTTTCAAGCTTATCTGAGTCACGTGAATGGAGAATAAAAATTGGCACCTTTGCCAGGTCGCCACCAATCAGACCTGTAAGGCACGCATTTTTACGTTCGTAATCGTAAGTCGAACCTATCAGGTGAAAATTGTCCTTATCCCTATCACGTTGCCATTTATGATGTTATAGGCTCACGCTCGATAAGGACATGTGCTTAAGCTAAAAGGTAGAACCCTGAACTGAAGTAAAAGTATTTTATACCCCTGAATTGAATTTAAAACCACACTATCGTTAGTTATTTAGCGCCACTTCGGTAGAAATAATTTAAGTTTTTCCGCTGAATTTACCTCAGTTATTGTTTCTTCTGCTGCATGGGTTGTGATTTGATATATTCCCTCGGCTTCGGAAAACCTCGAAAACCTCTCTGATTGGGGTTTCTTGAGGTGTAATATCTTCCTCCGCGGTTCATCTGGTAGACCCCTCTCTTTCCCGATGAACCTCTCCAGTTTTACGAGCATCTCCAGTTTAAGGAAGTCTTGGGTTTACCTCTGTTCGATGCTGGCTTTAAGTCCTTGCCTATTCTTTCAACTACTTTGACGCTATTCACCAACTCTTTTACATTATTTCCAAATAAAAATTCCGTGGTTTCAGCTTTATCCAAAACGGCTTTGACTTTTTTATCAAAGGCGGAGTAATGTATTCTATTCTAGCCATTAACCAAGAATGAAAAAGATCTGCATTAGTCTCGACTGCATCAGACAAATGTTGAAGTACATCTCTGTCGATAGGTTTTATTTTGTCATTTAAAATCACACTGAACGCTGTAGCTGTTAAAGACAAGCTGGAACCAATCATGTTTAGATAGTTGAAAAAATATCTATCCCTTTTGATAGCATCCTTTCTTAAATTGGTTTGGATTTCGTCGTTTAGTTTTGGTGCATCCATGTTATAATCTTTGTACTTTCTAGGAACTAATTTTATAATCGTAGAATTTTCTTCCTGAGATATTCCTTTTTAGAGCCAAACTATTATTCTACCAGCAACCTCCTGTATGAGATCCGCTTCTTCAATTTTATCTTTATCGGGATAGTTTCCCAGAAAAACGGTTGACTCCGTTTCCATCTTCTGCTTATTATTAGCTGCTTCGTCCTAAGAATCTAATGGAAGCGAGACTGAATTATACTATAATATTTACTTGTGTACATAGGTATATTCAGAAAATTTATTTGTCTCAAATCTATCTTTAGCTTTGTATTCAATTGTCCTGATTTATTTTGAGGATCAAATTCTCGGCTCATGTCTACGCTTTAACCTGAGCTCGGCCGGCTGTAGAACAAAACAAAATAATGGCATACGCCATAACACAGCTTTTTGCGCATCAATTTTTAGCCATGGTTTGCCTGACCATGTCTTCACTTCAATGAAGCTCGGTCAGCCGTAAGAAAAAAGAAGACTATGTTGTCACCTGTTTACATAAGTAATTATAATTACCTGGATGTCCTGAATCATCAGGATCTGTAGCTTTCTGTTGTTTGCTTTGCATTTTTCTCATCTTTTTGTTCAATATTTCCATTTGTTATAGATGTTCACGAATTTCTGCATTAGATTTTTTGCGCTTATGCGAATTTTTTACACTCATTTTTAATTTGTGTTCTTTATCACCCATTTTGTACACTATGGCCCGCTTTCACGATGTGCCGTCATCGGCACCAAAAGACGTAATGGCCTACCCATGATCCAACAAACCATGGTCCCGCCATTTCGATGCTCAAATACGTTCGACTTCGAGTGTCCTGAGCATGATCCAATTCACACGAGGTCTAGCCACGTGCAAGTAAAAAAAATTAAAGCCAATCAGCAACGATACCAGCTACACCGTCATATTGAATAAATGTACAGCTGGCGGCTGTGTTGAATGGTAACCAACATGGCCGCTGAGCTGGTATGCGCGATTTGGACGAAAATGGGACGTTTTTTGGGAAGACCATGAGTGAATTTGAGCATGGTCCCGAGTACCCCTACCATACTTGCTACATTGGAGTGAACGGAACGCGAAGCCAACTGCCATTGAAATTCAAAGTTGTAAGTTGTGCTTTTTATTGTGCGTTTAATTAGTGAATAATTTACAGTGAAAGGCAAGACAATAAGTATTAATATTTTTTACAACAACAAGCAAAAAAATGTCTGCCTTTGCCGTAATATCGCGATCTTAAATTTTGATTTTCTCACAACAGAAGAACTTTTTTGGGGAAACATTTATTATTATTACGATCTAACGTCCCCATAACTCAGGAGCAAGTTTGAATTTTCTTCTTAGAATCGAAAATTAGATTTTTAGTCGCTATCCAAATCCCATTCTTGAAAATCATGAAATTTTAATTTTAAAATTCTCGGTATATTTTCTTGGAATTGGATAACTTTTTTTTCAATAAACTTTCTTTAATCGTATTCAGAATCGTAAGATCTCGGCACAAGAAATTCAAGTTTTATCGCAAGCTGCGGAAGAAGGTTTTTGGAGGACACATTTTTTATTTTTAAATAATATGATGTTAATGTTTTTTGTCTACTAGGTCTAAAATCTTTTTTTGTTTTTTGTTAGTATAGATTGTTAATTTTTTTTGTATAAGCGACTATTCAAATGTTCCTGGGCGACTGGAAATTCGTATAGCCTAGGCAAAATCAGAATATGCCTATTTTTTGTTGTGTTGCAGAGTCATTTTATAGCTCGATAAACGCAATTGTTCCTCTTATGGAGTTTAACATGTAAAAATACAACTTTTTTTTTCAAGTTCAATTTTTCATAGGAAGTTATGAACCAATTTATTCAATGTCGGAGCGCTTTAATTGATTTCGAGTGTTGGCAGATAATCCTGGGACGATTACAGTTAAGGCCTAGGACCCGTCAGTGCGAGAGATTGAGAGAGGTTAAGTCAAGGCTCGAATCGGAAGCAGAGTCACCGGGTTCGGGATGGGTTACGGCAACGAGGGACCCGCCTGGGAAGGGTTGTGGCAACGTGGAACCGGCCCACAAGAGGGTTACGGCAACGAGGGTACAGGAGTAGGAACTTCATCACAAGGACTTCCGCAGGACTTCGACGAACTTCAGAAGCGAAAAGTGATTAGTGATAGTGAAGTGAATTTTTCTCAATTCCACTTAAATTATACACGGCGTTGAATGGTTAGTGGATTGAACCTGACTCAACATATCTGTAAGTAAAAAAACTGTGTCATTATCTTCTTGGTTTTGGACTTCAAGGTTGAGATTTGAAATCAGCAGACTTCATTTTGTAATTAAATTTATTACAATGTTTAAACTATACATTTTTACGTATTGAAACTCATAAGTGAATTCCAAATATTTAATTGAAACAAATAATAAGTTTACATAATTAAGTACTGACTTAAATAAGTAAAATTAATCTTATTTTAGTTGACTAAACGATAATTACTATTACTTGTCAAGTTGATTAAATACTAAATTTATCAAGTGCACCTTGAACTCCAAAATGCCTAGTTTGCGAAGTCAGAAAGCTGGTAGAGGCAGGGGCACGCGACCTCAAGTTGGTAAAAATGCGGAACCAACTGTCACTACCGATCATATCAGTACAAATACAAAAAAATCTTGCGCTCTGGAGATACGCCTGATGAAATGTCAGACAATCAGGAAATTCTTTCCACGGCCGGTAGTTTCTTGAATCCAGGAAATTTGATACCTGAAAATCAAAATTTAAATGAAGACACCGGAATGCAAAATCATTCTCTTCAACTATATTCTCGCCCTCCCAGTACATCTTTTGCTAGTATGACAGATCCAATTAAAATTTCAAAAATAGTACGGGATATTATTCCTTCATTTGATGGCAGGAATATGTCTATAAAAATGTTTGTAGAGCATTGTCGTGTCTCAGTTTCAATGGTTAGTCCGCAGGAGTTACCATATTTAACAATGTTAATTAAAACTAAAATAACTGGTGAAGCTCGGGTCTATATTCAGGATCGTTTAAGAATATCTTTAGAAGAAATATTAAAAACTTTGGAACAAATGTATACACTCCAAGAAGATATTAGTCAGTTATTACAAGATTTAACTACCGTAAAAAGAATGGTACATGAGACCATACCTGAATATGGAGCGCGAGTTAATCAAATTTTAAATAAGCTCACTAACCAGATAATGGAGAACACGCCTATCGATAAGGCAACTGGAATTTGCGAAGTCTACCGAATAACTAGCATAGGGAACTTTTTGCGTGGATTGGATAGATACGTGTATTCTCAAAGAAGGGACAAAGAAATAAATTCACTAGAAAAAGCTATCGCGTTGGCAAATCAGGCGGATCTCCAATGGAAAAGTTGAAAAAGGATTCACGATCCTGTTCAGGGAAAATGCGAACCTGAACTTAGTGACAAGAGCGAGCGAAATTTTCCTGCAAGAAGAAAAATTACGCATATCCAGGATAGAAGAATTTGGAAAACTATAATAATTTTAGGCGTGAGAATCTGAAATGTTATAATTGTAAAGAAAATTGGCATATTAGGCGGAATTGTCAAATATTGGTAAATAATGTTAAAGGAAGAGAGAGAGAGATGCACCTATTGTTATTTAAAAAATCGTAGTTTAGGAAATTGTAGAGTTAAGGAGAGGCATGAGAAAGAAAGAGAATCAATTAAACGGAAAAGCGAAAATAGTTTAAACTGGAAACGGGATCGCCCAAACGAAGGCTCGGCGATCCTGAAGCAGAATTCGGTTCAAACCGGGTTGTCCTTCAACTCAAATCAAACGAAGAAATGAGCTTAATGCCAATGATTGTCTTAGAAAATATTCTTTTTAAAAATAAAGCAACCTTGTTGGTAGACACTGGGTTTAGTGTAAATTTAAATTAAGAAAAAGTTTTGAATCCGCGGGTATGGATAAATAGAAGGAGTGTACATAATTTAATAGGGATCGGTCCAGATATGATTAACACCTTGGGGGAGGTATTGAAATAAAAAGGATGGAAACACCTTTTCAAGTTGTCTTTGAAAATTTTCCTATTCAACAAAATGGAATTTTGGGAGTTGAAGCTCTAAGACAGCATTGCTGTTTTAAATTTTATTGATGATTGTCTTCGTTTGGGGGATATAGAGTTTCCACTTTTAACCCATGCTATTCAAGAATTGCAAGATGGGGAATCGAGGTTTTCGTATATGAATACGACATCGTTTATAAACCCGGTAAAGTAAATTTAAATGCAGATGCATTGTCAAGGAATCCTCCTGAATATAGGGGAGAGGCTCCCCTCACTGTAAAGTTGGTGGATGGTCGTGTTCTGAAGTTCGCGTACTCTGACCATTCCCGTCTGTCGTCTGAGCAGGAGATGGGTGATGCTGTTGTTAATAAAAATGATCAAGTCATTAAGGACAAGTAATTACGATTATACTTGTGAAGACAATGGCGATTTTGTCTTGGAAAAAGAGATGATGGAATTGCCGTCTCACAAAAGGTCACTCAGGGACGGGTTCCTCGACAGGACAAAGTGCATGGTAATTCCGCTGGGTCAGACAATTAGGGACCCCGATAATAGCTCGGATGCAGTAACCACTACTAGCTCCAACTGGTGGGGATTGGGATCCTTTGGCCTTCAATGCATTAAAAAGATGTTAGGGAACAATGTGGAATTGGGTGGCGGGTCGTCAGGTGCCGTTTACTCGGACTCTGAGCTTCCCCCTATCAATTCTGGAATAGTCGACGAGCATGTGCCCGAAAAACTACCGAAGAGCCTTATCTCGGAGAATGTATGGGACGGAGGGCCCAGGATTCGTCTAGATAAATTGGATGATAGTGGAAGGGTGATCTCCGACTCAGGAAAGATTTTGAATACGTTGGGTGAAGTGACCATTTTGTTTCTTCCGACGGTTTATTAGAATCGGAAAATAATAAAGAGTTAATTAAAAATTAATTATTTGATGTAGATAAATTTAAAGATGAAAACGCAAGATTGGGCGACGTCGTGGTATATTCAAAAAGAGATCGATACATTTTCAGTGTGGATGCTAAGGATAAAAAAGATGATAAGGTCTTCCTAAACATCTGCCCAGCGCTATTTTAGCACTAAGGAACGCCATGGAAAATTTAGATATTAAAGTAATCAAAATTTCAGATAAGGGACATAATCTAAATTCCATAACTTGGCTCTCAATTGAGCAAATATTTCAGCAACATTTTAAACATTCTGGTCTTCACGTAGTAATTTGCTCTGGTGAAATCATCATTTCTCCTATTCATCAACAAGACGAAAGAATAAAGGAATTCCATGAATCAGTGGTAGGTGGTCATAAGGGAATTAATAGAACTTATTGGCGTATTAGGGAAAAATATTTTTGGAAAAATATGAAATCTGATGTAGAGGGAATATTAGGAACTTGTTAAAACTGCATGCGGAATAAGGTACTTAGAAAGGGTACACGAATTCCAATTATAACGTGACGATTTTGTTTAACCAATTAAACAAAACTCTTACTT
>CAKNYM010040703.1:12322-22952 GCA_932195095.1 Andricus curvator
TAACTCACTGGCATGAGAGTGATCCCTCTGTACTCCTCTACCTTCTTGCCCTCCCCTTTCTTCACAAGCGGTACCACCAGCCCTGTCATCCACTCCTCCGGCCACCCTTCTCCTTTCCAGACCTTGTTGCAGATCTTCCAGATCCCTTCCCTAACCCCTCCTCCTCCATACTTTATCGCTTCGTTCTCTATACCATCCTCTCCTGTAGCCTTGTTTCTTTTTAGTCTATCTATCGCCTCATCCACTTCTTCTCTTGTTATTCCGTTCCCTTCCTCCATTTCTCCTTGGACTATCCTTTTATTTTCCCCTTTGATCGTATTTTGTTCTCCCCCTGACAGACCCCTCAAATAATCCGTCCACTCATCCATTTCTATGTCTTCCTTCACGCCCTTGCTTCCTCCTCTTTCCCTATTTATCACATCCCAGACCCTACCTTCTTTGATCGATTTTTCTACTTCTTCCTTATATTTTTCTTTTCCCCTTTGCTTTTTCCTTTCCAGCATTCTCTCATGTTCTCTTTTTTTCCTGTTGTGCTCCGCCTTCTCCATTTCTCCTTTCCTCCATTTTCTTACATACTCTTTCATTATCTCTTTGCTCTCCCTGCATTCCTCGTCCCACCAGCCTCTCTTTCCCTCTTCTCTTCCTTCTTTTGTACCTATCTTATCCCTTACCTTCTCAATCGACCCTTTCCACTTTTCAATTAACGAGTCTACTCCCTCCTCTTTTTCATACCTAACATTCTTCTTTTCCATTTTTTGTTTAAACTCTTTTAATTTGTCTTCCCCCCAGATTCCCATTTTCGTGCTCCTTTCTCCCCCTCTTTCCTTTCTCCGTCTGCCACGCTTTCGGACGCCACCTTTCAGTGTAGCTATTACTGGGAAGTGCCTCTCATCACCTTTCATATTACCATTACATATAAACCATCCTGTTTCTCCTATTTCGTCTAGCAACCTCCTCCCTTCCCGGTCTGTCTCCCTATGTTTGGAGCTCCTTACATAGGCCTCCTTTTCTTCATCCCAAATCCCTCCCCCTTGCTCGCCAGTCCAGGCATTCAAGTCACCTCCTATCAGAACCAACTCTTCCTTCTTTTCCTCCATCCACCTCCTTATTACTCTCCAACCTTCCTCTTCCCCTCTTCTCCTATATACACAAACCACCGCTATTTTGACTTTTCCAATTATAATCCTTCTTACCATTGTTCCATCCTTTTCCTCCCTATCCTCCTCTATTCTCCCTTTCACTGCCAGTTCTTTTCTCACCCCTGAGACCATGCCGCCCATCCCTCTACCTTTAACGTGTTCCTTTCTTGCTTCTTGCATTGTCCACACATAACCTTTAGGTAACATCCTTTTCAACCCCTTCCAGTCCTTCTCATCTGCCCAGGTTTCACTCAACATAATCACATCCCACTTTTATAACTCCCGCCAAAATCCTTCATTCTTGTTCTTCAAGCCTGACACATTCCAGAAAGCTATTTTCACATTTTTATCTTCTCTTCCCTCACCTATCCTCCTCACTTTTTTTCCGCCTTGCCGTTTGGAAACCCCTCTGTTTGATCTTCAAACTCTTTTGCATCTTCATTTCTTCTACCTTTCTCAACTCTTTTTCCCTTTTCCCTTATTTCTTCAAATTCTTCGTCCCAAAACCATTCCTCCCCATTTATCCATGATCTGTCTCTTCCTATCCATACCATGCGCCCTTTCGTCCTCTCGACCCATGCCTTTTGCTTTATTTTCCATCTCCTTTTCCTCTCCCTCCATGTCAGATCCTCTTCAATTCTTTCCCTTCTTCCTCTCAATAATTTTTTTCCCTCCATAATTTTCTTTTTCTCCTCCTCACTCCCTATTTTCACTAGAAACATTCCTTCTTCTACTTCCTTCGTCCATCCTATTCTCTTAACTCCCTCTACCCTTACATGAACTCCAATATCTTTCAAAAGATTTTTGATTTCCGCTTCCCCTGTTTCACTCTCCACTTTCAATCCCTTAACTACTATGTTATTTTTTCTCTTCGTCCTTTCTTCCCCTTCCAATCTTCTTTCGATCTGACTCAGTCTTTTCTTCAATCTTTCATTCTCATTTTGCAAGTTATCACTCCCTTTTACTATTTCCGCACTCTGTGTTTCCTTCCCCATATGCTCATTCCTGCTTTCTAAGTTGCTTATCCGTTCTTTCAACTGTTTCATCTCACTATTTCTCTGTTCGTCCACCTCTCTCTGTCTATTCTCTATGCTCTCTAGTTTACCCCATACCTTGTCTTTCTCCTCTTTCCAGAGTTTATCCCACTCTTCCAACTTTTCTCTTACTTTTCTGACTTCCCCCCTTACGTCTTTCCCCTGCCAATTCATATCCCTATTCATATCATCCAGTCTCTTCCTTTGTTTTCTCTCTGAACCCTTTTATGAGGGCTGCTAGATTATCAAACATCCCCCCATCCTCCCTATCTCTTTCTGGTGTTTTTCGTTTATTCCTCACTTTCTTGTTATCCTTGTCCCTTTCTGAATCATCGTCCCCTTCATCTCTTTTTCTTTTTTCTTCCCTTCACTACTGGTCGCGCTCGCTTTATTTCGCCATTCGTCTAAACTTCTGTTCGAACCCGCGCTGCCAAGCGTGTTAAGGCGCTGTAGGTTAGAGGGTCTCCCGGGTTTATGTCTCGTGCCTGTATCCCTTCTCTCTGCCGTCCCCTCCCTGGTCGGCGTCTGTAACGTCTCACCACTACTGTCATCTTCTCCCTTCTCCCCACTAACCGCGCTCTCATCATTGTCACCTGTTATTTCGGCTACCTGTTCTATCCGATCGTCTATTGACTGTCGCCCTCTGGCGCCCGTTTTTGGACTTCGATACGTCGGCATCCTACCTTACCCACTGATCTGCGATGTTTCCCGCTCTTAACTCACCTTCCTCTTGCCCCCCTTGCCCAGAAACTATTTTTACTGCTCCTAACCTCAAAAAAAAATTAGCACTCTTCAATTTTCACTTCACAAAACTTTCTTTCACCCTTTATAACTTTGCCTTTACTCACCCTTCTTCCTTTACACCTGATCTCCGCACTCACTGCCCTTTCTGCATCCACACACGCTTATTCCCTTCACCAAAGCCAAAAAACTGACACTTGAAACAAAAACGTTCTCTCACGATCGGTACTGGAAACGGAAGCCGCTGCAGATATTATTGAAAAGAACGTAGGTTCAATTATATTTCTTAAAATACAAATCCTAAACAAATGAAATAAGTAAATACAAAACTGTGGCTTTTCGGCCTGCACAATCCTTTTTTTTGCGCTGAAAGTGTTTCAAATTTTTGTGAGACAGATTTGCTGTCAGTCACTCTATGTTACAATTAACAATAGATCATTTTTATTATCTATTTAATTTTAATTATTAAATTTTAAAAATTAAATTCATCTATTTGTAATTTTGAATGTCACGAATTTTTCATGTATTTAAAAAAGCCATGTATTGATCCATTTTACCAGATCAATAAATCGGTTACCTAAGGCCCAAAGACACATACATCCTGTAATTTATATCCACCGGCCATTAAAAAAAAATTTCCATTGCTTATAAAAGGAACAAATTGAATGAGATATGTATCATTTCCCAGAATATCTGAATTATCTTAAATGTTTCAGAGGAGTCCAGGTTTGATAAAATCGCTCATTTAGAGATGTCACTACAAAAATTTCATATAGCAATTGTATATTGCTATAATAATATATAACAAATAGAATGACATATGTATTGCTCATTTAGAGATGTACAGAAGAAGTGAACCTCAAAAAGAATTATTTTTTAAATAGTATTGTATTTCTTAAAGTGAATTATTTTATCTCTTCCCAATGTTTAAGAAAGATTGATATGATCGAAAAAGCTAATTTACGCAAGAGACAAAAACAAACAATGGAATCTTGGGAGTAAGGTGTGAGGACTAGGTCTTGAGATGACTTCTAACAGTTTTGTTTAGAATTACAACAATAAGTTTATTGCAAAGCGTGAAAGAAAAATATGGAATTGCACATATTTTTATATCGTCTCCCATAGCCCACCTTCTCTGTAGGAAATGCGTATCGTCGATGATAGTATATGTTTATAAAGACTAAAAAAACCTCAAACAAATAATTTATTATTTCGTCAGAACTCAAAAGGCAAAGCAAAGTTAAATATTTCGTGAAAACTCGCAACTTTCCGGCGCTTATCTCAGAGAACATAGTTGTAAACAATAATCAGTTTGAATAAGCGTGATTGTTGTTTGTTAACTAGCATTCTGGATTATTTTATTAAGGGGAAAGTGGATAAAAAGTTAAATAATTTAGAACAAGCCGCAACTGTCTAGCATTATCAAAGCAGAAGATAGATATAAACAATGACCATTTCTCTAAATAATTATCTTTCTTAAATTCATAGACCAATACATCACTTGAAGATCGCCGAACTTTCTGCCGATTTTGCCGAATATAATAATAAAACTAGGATAAAAAAACAGCAAATCTGTCTCAAAAAAATTTGGAGCAATTTCAGTGCAAAAAAAAGTATTGTGCAGGCCGAAAAGCCACAGTTTTGTATTCACTTATTTCATTTGTTTAGGATTTGTATTTTAAGAAATATAATTGAACCTACGTTCTTTTCAATAATATTTGCAGCAATTCAAATGATAAAGGAAAATCCGAAATTGAAAAAGCACAAATTCCACAATTTGCAAAAAAATTGTGTATACTGTTTTATAGAAATTGTTACTAAAAATCACTGTCACGATAATTCAAACTATTTCCAGAGAAGAATGAACTTTTTTCAATAGGAATTACAATATTGTTAACTACCTATGAATCGTAATATTTAACATTAAATAATAACAACTGTTTATTGTGAATTGTACATAGAAACAGTTACTGTAGATCTCTCTTAAAAACATTCGAAGCAGTTTCAGTGCGGAAAAAATTATTTTCCAGGACAAAGTTTTATATTTACTTATTTCATTAAAAAAAAAATAAACAACACTATTTGTTTGTATTTGTATTGTATTTGAACATACATAATCAAACATATATCACTTTTCCGAATATCTACATAATTTCAGATAATAAAGGAAGAACGAAAATAGAAAAAACCACAAATTCCAAACTTTTGCAAAAAATTGTTTAGAACATTTACAATTGTTGATGTTTCATAAAAATTGTGACTAACAGTCACTCTCCCTATCATTTAAAGGATATTCATCCGAAAACAATTTTTTTTAAACAAAAATTACACTATGTGGCTATTTCCTAATGTAATTTGTTTATAACAATTAAAACAGACAATAATCAAATTATTTGCATTCTGGGATTACACTCGCGTCGATTTAAGATGACTCTCATTATATGCAAACCGCTATTGAAGAGTAAATAATGATTTTGTAAAAAATATCGATTTTCTCATACTTCGAGTAAACATATAATAAATGAACAAATGAGGATGCAACAATCTCTGACTAACGTGCTCTTGGAAATTTAGCGCTCTTCAATTTAAAAAAAAAATTGCGGATTGGGGCAAAATTGAAGGCTGTAGGGCCTGTAGGCATACTATCGTTTGCACTTCAACATTTCTATTATTACTGCAAATATTATCCGATTGTCATGAATCTTTTTTTCACTTTCTTGAAACTATATGAATTAACTATTTATGCTAATTAATATTAAATCACGCGATGTGTTCATAATTTCAGTTTTTTGAACCGGCCTGCACCTCATAACAATGAAAGGTTCATTCGTTTCGGGTAATTCGTCGCACTCGAGATTCTCCGCTCACGCTCCGGGGAGTCTGCCTCGTAAATTTGACGGGGGTCGATTGCCCAGGTCTCGAAAATACAGACTCAGCTAGTACTGAGCGTCACTGCATTTTTTTCTATTGTTCTTTTCTTTTTGTTTATAACGTCAAATAAAAACGTTTTTTCAGAAAACCGAGACTTGACACTAAAAGAGACCAATATTTAGATGAGGTATGCAAAATATCAGACAAAAATATTCAACCGTGCGGCCGGAAACTGGGAAACCATTTTATAACGCTGATAAATCCCCTTAAGGCGTTATCTCAGGGATGAGGACTTTATCCACCAACCTCTGTAATGTCACCGGGGCTCCCGTGAGGTCAAACGGCATTCATTTGTACTGGTAGAAGCCCTTACCCAGGATTGAGAAGGCTGTTTTTTGTTTACTATCCTCGGTGAGAGGCATTACAAACCTTCAGTGACTGTCATGGCGATCGGATGTGGACGTGTAAATTTGCTCCTCTTCAATTTTCTATGTTTAAAAAATAAGTTTTAAAGCTTTTAATTAAATTCAAACCTCCATATCGTGAAAGTGCCGGTGGCTTGTTCTATAGAGCATGGCGACTTTGTTCCATCTTACATAATTGTTGCTTGCTTATGCACTTTTCTTTGTACGCAACGGTAACAGTAGTCTTTCCTGCAGAACTATGGGTGCGTGTTCGGAGTATAATATGAAGTTCTCGCTTGTGTGAAATCTGTGCTTGTGTGAGAAAATCTTTTCAAAAACTTAAAAAGGGTCAAGTGAACTATTTTTGCAACGTATGTTCTGCATTACCCACTAGTGCCACATCTGCGGTAGTTTCCGGCAATTCAAGTGCGAACCCTGGCATCACTACTCTGTAGGATGTTGATGATACAGGTATTGTAACTCCCACTGCCACTTCTGTCGCTGCCTCGGAAAATGCTGGAACTCTAACTCCTGGTTTCGTCGAACTCTTGCGCAAAGTGGTCTCCGACGGCTAAAGCGAAGCGTTTGTGCAGTCACGTGAGATTTGGACAAGATTCAGCGAATTTGAAACCCGGCAATGGAAATTTAATGACAATTTAAATTCCACACTTTCGGAAATCAAAAACGAATTGAACTTAACAAGAAGAAAGCTAGACTTAAAAGCCGAAGTGGTTACACTTGAGCACGCTCTAAATGTCCACGAGCAAGCGGTATTGCATGCTACGCTAGAAATTCATGGCCTCACCATGAAGCCCACTGAGGACCTAATGGCCACCATGGAATCTTTCACCAAGACTCTTGATGTTAATCTTTGTAAAGATGACGTTGTTAACCTATACAGAATTATAAAAGCACCTTCAATTTCTAACTTTTCCACCCCACCGATCATTGTAACCAAGTTTTGTAGACAAGACGTGGGATAATCTGACTGCGAGACGTAAGGTTGAGAGAGACTTTTCTACATCAAATATGGGACGGACTGAAAATTGGAAATATTTTATTTACCTTCGCGAGGCATCAACACCACTCAACAGGAAGATTTATGCCATTGCTCTCGGTCTTCGCAGAGAAAAAATAAATCAAATACCTGTCGATTTCTGGCGGAAAAATTTTCTGCCGTAAGGCGGACAACTCACCTAGAATACACCTGCCGAACATCCAATTTTTTGAAGGGTTATAATAGCAACAACTCACTAACTCCAATATGTATTTGATTTTTTCTATCCGAACATTAGCACTATTCTATCTTTTATGCTACTTCTACATAGGTAAATTATGTCATATTATATATACTGCTGCATGCTTGTCATTCGAAATACTGTGCCCTCTGACGTTAAATATCAACATAAATATCAACCATTTTTTACTTTCCACTGCGATAATTCATGCTTGCACAGTCTCTGCAAATTGACCATTCTTATGATTTTTTTATATATCATAAACTTTATAATACTTATGGCTTTCTTAATTTTTACTTTTTTATGTGTCGTATTCTCTGTTTTCAATTGTAATCAAGTGAACTGGATTTTTTTGGTTATTAGTCTCTGTCACTTTAGCTTTACGGAAAGGCTTTTTTAAGTTATCAACGTACTTCAGGCATTTCTATATTTGACTATACTTGAACTTTACCTATCACTCTCAAAATGGAAACCTTAAATATTTGTCACGTTAACGCTCAGTCATTTCCTGTCCATTACAATGAATTTAAACTTTGCTTTATGTCCTGTTCCTATCATATCATAGCCCTGTCCAAGATTTGGCTTACCCCTAACATTCCCTCGAGCCTGACAGCACTTGACCATTGCAAACTCTTCTGCAGAGATCGAGATGAGAGAAAAGGAGGTGGGGTCTCTTCCTATGTTCATGACAGCTTAAGGGGTGTACAGATGGGTGTGATTCCTCCTGCGAATTACCAGCAATCAAGGTATCGTCGCCTCAGGACAGCATGTTTGTAAATGTGATTTACAAAGCTTCTAATGCCTCCTACTGCCGGCAACTTGAGACTGACATTTTTTACCTTATACCTATTTATAATAACATTGTACTTACCGGTGACCTAAACTCAAATCCTGATGCCACCAACCATTACACCTACTATTTAAAATCAGTAGTGTTCTCCGCCAGATTATCTATAGTTCCCGACAATACAACCCACCACTCCTATCACTCTAGTACATGGATTGACTTAAATGATTGTTGACGATCTAGACAAGGTTATTTCTTTTACTCAACACTCAATTTCATTCCTCTCAAACCACGTCTTTATCAGCATTCAATACCAGTTCTCCTTTTCTTCCTCCTCTAGTATAACTCTTCTTTCTCTACGCAATATCACAAAATATAAATGAAACTGAATTTCTTGAGCACCTCTCTACTTATGACTGAAAAATCATTTTTACTGGAAAGGATATAAATAGAAAGACGATTTGTCTAACTAAATTTTCATCTATAGCCTTTGACAAAATTTGCGCCTCTCTCTCTGCTCCTGAAGCAAAGAAGAAGTCCGCTTCTTGCATCACTTCTTATATAAAAGATTTGATTAAAAAAAACGTAGCTTGGCTAAAAGAACAAAAAATAGTATTATTCAAACCGAATTTCGTAAATTGAGAAACTTAGCAGGAACCAAAATCAGGGATTCATGCGATCAATATAATTAATGTATAGAATTCGTGAAAATAAAAACAAGAACCCAATGACCAAATTTGGACAACAACCATAAAATTCTCCTATTCTAATTAAAAAAAAACTTTTTCTTAAGAAAAAAAAAATGTCTTTGGGCAAAAATAAAAAAGAGGAAAGAAAAATTAGAAGAGAGAGAGACTTGGATCTCAGGTGTCGAGGAGGGAGCAACGTTGGTTCGTCACTTTTCCTACCTGCTCTAATATTTCTTACCTTGATAAGGGTGCTCTATGAGCACCGAAACGTTGGTAAATATTACGATTATTTCCGTATTGTGATTTTATAATAATAAAAATAAAAAAGACAAGAGAAATAAAAAAAGGGAAGGAAGGGGATTTGGTTGGTTGCCTTCTCATTTTTCTTCCCTCTTTTTTATTTGTGTACAAAGAATTTTTTTTTTTAATTACAATAGGCGCATTTTATGGTGTTTGTCCAATTTAGTCGTTGGATTCTTGTTTTTATTTTCAGGAATTCTATACATTAACTTGAGTATTGAACGTTAAATAGGATTTTGGATTTGATTTCAATCTAATTTAAAATTCTTAAATTTTAATCAATATAATTACAATTCTATCAGAAGCATGAATAAAAATGAGAACATCTGGTTTCTCTTAAGACGGCTTGAACCTATCCCTCCTAAACACCTGGCTCCTGTTAACAATTTCTCCCCTGCAAACCTTTCCACAGCTTTTAACACAAAGTTCAACTTTTTGCAAACAGCACTCCCTCCCACACAAAGTTTCCTCTACTTTTGACGATATTAAATTATTATTTTCTGACATATCGCAAGAAACACTAACAAAAAAACTCTTCCAGGTAAAATAAAATGCTCAAGGTTCTGATGGTTTCTTAATTAAAATAATTCGCGTTGCTTTACCAGTCATTGGCCCTATTCTCTTGTACATCTATAACGCATCTCTACAAGTGGGAATATTTCCTGATACATGGAAAGAGCCAACCACCTTTTACATGGACGACCTTAAACTCTTTGCTTCCTCGAAAGAGGACCTTAACATCCTTGTGGAGGCGGTAAATAGGTACTCTAAAGCGATTGGCATGAGCTTCGGACTGGACAAGTGTGCCTGCGTCCACCTACACCAAGGAAGACTAGAAACAACATCATCGGGTCACGATCAGGATGTTCAACTCATCGGCGGAAATACCATTCAACATCTTGGTATTGGAGCAACATATACATATCTTGGAATACCGCAAGCGGAAACCCATGATGTGCTTGCGTTAAAAACGGCCCTTGGGAAAAGGTATCGCCAAATTCTCAGAAAAATTTGGGCTTCCGAATTATCTGGAAAGAATAAGATCCAGGCGACCAATTTGCTGGCCGTTCCTATACTGCTCTACACGTTTGGTGCAGTAAAACGGAACGTCGATGAGTTGAAGCAACTTGACCGAAGCACACGCAAGATGATGACAATCCATCGAAGTCATCATCCTAGATCTTCCGTACCTCGAATATACCTCCCTCGAGATAAAGGGGGTAGAAGCTTGCTGAGCTTAGAGTGTCTTCATCGCTGAACGGTTCTGGCTACAGCCTGCTCAGTTCTAAATAGCACAGATTTTCTTATGCGACTAGTACATCAACATGAAGTCGTCAATGCTGCGGCGTTTCTATATCGTGCCGCAGATAGGGCCGCAGAGGAGCTTGGCCTCCCATTTGATTCCAGCGACACTACACATGGCCTAG
>CAKNYM010040704.1:0-43071 GCA_932195095.1 Andricus curvator
TGCTACCATTCAGCCGTGACCCATGCTTTAGCCAGATATTTCCAAGTTTATTGCCATGCGTGAGCCATGCAAACTTTTTTCACGCGGGTGGCACCTGAGACGAATATTTCCAGCCCGCTGGAAACAACGAAATCCACCGAGGTCTAAAAATACTCGGTGAAGGTGCACGGATTCGGAGTACTGCCCTGAGAATAAACACGGGTGCGGCACAATAGGCTTCACAGCTACAGTGCTAAAGGGGGAACTCATGGACTCCCCCGCCCACATTGAAGCAAACAAGCAAATCATTTATCCCGAAAAATAATAACTTTTTACGATTTACAGGCAAGAAAAAATTGCTTAAACAGATAGTTATTGTTTAAAAAAACTGTAATTAGTTGAAAAATGCGTGGAAATTTGTGACATCGAATATAGATAATTAATTTAGAGGATATTTCAAAAAATACCTTTAGCATGAATTTTACATAAAACTGATATTTTGCATCTTTTGGGGCATATTCTGATGACAATAAAAGAGGGTTCTTGGCATAAAAATTAAAAGTGAATGATTCAAAATTATTCCTTGAACATTCCTTACGAGCTGAATACACTTTGGTTTACAAAAAATTAATAAGAAGTACTTCTTTTGTTCATTTTTTCGAAAACCGAGCTTTTCCCATTTAAACCCCCATGTCGATTTCAAAAAGCCTGGAATCACTGATTAATCCTGACTGATGTGAGTAAAATAAGGAATTTCTGCTTCCATAAATTGAACACATCGGGTGTGAGTATCCTCGCTCGGTCATAATAGTCATCGATTGTCGCTCCGTTTCTTCTCTGCTCTTCTCCCGAACCCTTAGATACCTTTAGGGCTGAGAGAGTTGCGTTCTGCAGGCACATAAAACGACTCTATGCCCTCCTACCCTTTCACAATACCAGCAGAAATCGGTGTAGTGCACAATTTTTTTTTCACGCTCGTATAAAAATTAGCCTTAAATTTAGAAAAATTAATCGAATACATTTTACGTTCCGGTATCCTATTTTTATTCCCGTCACCTGTTCCCTTTCTGCATTGGAATTTAAAGTTTTACAATGATGTATATATATCGACGCCTCCACCCAGCATACACAGGAAGTTAATGATTACCATTTTTTTCTCTACATGATTCCTTTAAGAGATCGAATTCTTAATACTTTTTTATTCTTTTTAAAAAGAATAATTTTTATATCTTTGTCAATTTTTCACTAATGAATTCAAAATTATATAAAATAACCTTTTAAAAAAAAGGAATATATATGTGTGTACGCGTGCATATATGTATATGTAATTTTTAATTGCAGGTGTTATGTTTGATTTTTTCAACAATAGAATAAGAATCTATTAATCAGACCTGGTAGCTTTCCTATAAATAATCCCTGATGAGGCGTCTAAAGTGGCCCCGAAACATGCTGGTTCCCTAGTCGTATAAAAAAGACATGATTCTTTTCGATCTTAATTTAACAATTTTTAAAATAAGGACACTAAACTCATGATTCGTTCCAATCTGCAGGGTTTGTTTTCGAATATTTTCTGAATTCTTTTAATTGAGTATAAATAATTTTACCTCAATTTCATTAAAGAAATCTTTGTATTAAAAATTTTTGTAAGAAGAATGCATTAAATATTAGTAATATTAGAAATACATGAACCTTTTTGGATTTTTTCGTTTTCCTATTTGGAAAATGTAATGATCTGAATAGATTGGTTTTGAATCACCCATGAAAATATTCGTTCTACTAGGTGAGGAGAGGGGATAGAACGCAACTGTGCTTTTCGCCCGAATTCAACAGATTTTCTCACCCAGGGAGGAAAGTCGAGTGCAACCAAATTTTTGGACCACCATAGTGCAAGAACTTTCTGCAAATAAATTCCAGTGGATAGGAATGAACAATTTATTATGATATAAGCTCGCGTCGAGTGCAGATCTTTGAGTACTACAAATTTTGTTAAATGTTCCTGGTGAACATAATGCATGGTGTCTAGATTCTCAAAATATATTTACGGTATCGAAATTTGGTACCTTGGTTGATACTAAACTGACTTTGGTATTACATTTGAGCTATCTTTAGTTTGGATCAATAGCAAATTTTTGGTATTCCTTCAAACAATTCTTGAATAAAAATCTGTTACGCCTACCCGAAGACGTAAACATCTTCGTCATAATTCCCCTTCTCTTTCACCAGCGCTTGCGCTTTCATCAGCTTATATAAACTACACTAAAGGCCCCGCGCGGCAGTCTGTTCGTATGATACGACGAATTGTAAGATATCTCTAAAAAACTTGAATACAGGACCGCAATTCCAATCTGTTGGAATTGCTCCTTTCTAAAATGTCTTAGGTAACATCTTTGCGCATAACAAATCCCTTTATTATATTTTACAGATATGCCTACACCACTACCACCACACTACAACGCTCCAGCAGGGCTGCCAATAGAAAGAGGGCCGATGCGTAAGTATATAATAATTTTTAGGACTAAGAAAAAATTGCTATGATTTAGAAAGAAAATCAACATCGTTGACACTTGAAGACCTTTGAAACAAGTTTCGAATTTTAACTTGCAAATACATATTCTTATAATTTATGAAATTTTTCGAAATTTATTGGAGATTGTGAAAATCTATGATAATTTATAGCAAAACCGGTGATCGCCTCCCCCAGGACTTTGTCTTACCTTCGCCTTTTTTATTTCATTGGGAAATGGAAAACAATTATAAAAGTGTGCAATCAGGCATTATATATAATTCCTAGGGATTTCAATGAATGAAAATTGTTTAAAAAATTGCAAAACATCCTAAACAAAAAATGTTACTTTTATCATTTGTTAATTGTGTCATGAATTCCAGAAAAAAACGTTATACGATTAACAGGGGAATAATTGTTTCAACAAATAAAAATTGCTTAAACTATTGCCAAATGTGTTAAGTCAGAAATATTATTCTTGAAATTCAACGACTGTATAAGCCCGTACCAACGAAAATTTTTCTATGTACTTCTTCCGGGGCTTTGGTGGTTCGGAACCGACCTTAAACTGTAGTTCCCTTCAGAAGAGGCTGGTTACGTACAAAGTTGGAGGCTAGGGTGACCAGAAAAAAACACCAGATTTTTTATTTTTTTATTTTAAACAATATTTAGAGGTGGCCCATCGTCTTTGAAGTTCTTATGTAATTAACATGGGAAAACTCAACTTTTTTTCAATTAAGATTTTAACCACGAAGTTATCCACCTTTTAATTTGAACTTTAAATATGTTGTTCTTGAAGTTCTCAGAATCCACATAAAAACATTTTTTCAATGAAAAATTCATAAAAAACATTAATTACGGTTGCTTGAAAAGTGCCATTTTCACTGTTTTCTAGTGTTTTCAAAGACTAATACCGGCTCTCATAATATGTATCTTATACTGAAATTTTAAGAATATTTTCCTCGAAGGTTGAAGATCACATTTTCTGAAAAAGCAGATTAGGAAAAATATAAATAAGCCTGCAATAATGAAAAAAAATCGGAGTAAATTTTTGAGATTTGACAGGTTTACGACTTAAGCTGTTTAATTTTCAGGGCGGAGCGCTCATCAGCTCGGCCATGAAAGTCGATCACAGTGGGTCTTGGCACCATAAACTCATAAATTAGACTCTTTCTCGGCAAGCGTTCTTTAGTCATATTTCCCTTTTTCAGAAAAGTGAATAATAATAATTCAGGGAACGCTAACTAATCCTGTTATAAAGTCACATCGATGAAAAGAGCTGAGGTTGCACCTTTACGATCGACTCTTCACTTACCGAAATTGTCAGCTTTTGCAATGACAACTTTCAAAGACGATGGGCCACCTCTAAATATTGTTTAAAATTGAAAAAAAAAATCTGGCTTCTACAATCGCATAAAGTACCGTTATTTGCCCTTCACTCCTAAGAAAACCAAAAGTGTTTTTTTCTGGTCACCATATTGGAGGCCTCATGTCGAGGGGACTAGCCTTGGGAGTCGAAGTCGATTTTGAGAAGGCTCGAAAATAAGTCAGCGATCTCCTTGCGCTTGAGGCCTCTACGGTGGACTCACGATCGGTGGTCGCTAGTCGATTGCGAGTAATGAGCACACACACACGCTTACATAAAACACTAAGACAGTGCTTCGAATCTGTGCATCTAACTGATGACCTCAGAGGGATCGTTCCGCCCACCCTAACCTGGCCATATTCCTCTTCTGCGGTCTGCTGGGAAGGCTGCCGAATATCATAGTGGGTGAGGATCACTTTGCCTATAACAAAGAAAAGCATCATTTACTGTGCGATTGGTACGCCTGTCACCTGCGAGGTATATTTCCAGAACGTTTGAAACAACAAAATCCACTGAGATATAAAAATACTCGGTGAAGGTGGACGGATTCGGAGTAATGCCCTGATAATAAACACGGGTGTGGCACAATAGGCTTCATAACTTGATGGACAGGGGGGGGCTCCCCCCCCCCCCCCCCCGCTCACATCAAAGCAAACAAACAAATCATTCATCGCGAAAAATAATAACTTTTTGCGATTTACAGTCAAGAAAAAATTGTTTAAACGGATAGTAATTGAAGAACCGGATCGTATAACCGGGCGAGCTCGCGAAAACGTGTAAAAGAATTGTCCAAACAGTCGAAGTAAGGTCTTAGACTGGCTGGATAATACTTATACGCGTTTAAGCTAACTTATACGCGAAACGCGTATAAAGATTGTCCAAATAGTCGAAGACCTTACTTCGACTGTTTGGACTTTAATTCACAAAAAGTTAATAAGAAGTACTTATTTTGTTCATTTTTCCGAAAACCGAGCTTTTCCCATTTAAACCCCCATGTTAATTTCAAAAGCCTGCAGGCACTGATTAATCCTGACTGATGTGAGTAAAATAAGAAATTTCTGCTTCCATAAATTGAACACATCGGGTGTGAGCTTCCTCGCGCGGTCAGAATAGACATCGATTGCCCCTCCGTTTCTTCTCTGCTCTTCTTCCGAACCCTGACATACCTTTGGGGCTGAGAAAGTTGCGTTCTGCAGGCACATAAAACGACTCTATGCCCTCCTACTGTTTCACAATACCGGCAGAAATCGGTGCAGTTCTTCTTATGTACTGGAATTCAAAGTTACAGAATTTTAAAGAATTAAAATTGAAAATTCCTGACTTTAGAATATATAGAGTTGCAAAACATTCAATTCACAACCAAAATTAGAATAGGTAATTTTTAAGTGAAAAACTTCATTCTCTAATAAAAGAAACTGATTTTCAATATAATAGCTACATCTTTAATCAGTAAAATCAATGTTGAATAAGGTAATTCAACTTTCATCCAAGTATTTAAATTTTCAACCACAAATGGAACATTTAACTTTTCATTTGAAAAAATTGATTTAAAACAAACAAAAAAAAAACGAATTTCCAGCAATCTTAAACCAATGATATGAATTTTTACAAATTAGTTTGACTTCCAAACAGTTAGATTAATTTTGAACCAAAACTAGATTAGTCACATTGTCATTCAAGAAAATTACTTTGAAAAAAATGCAAATTTGAAAAAAGTTAAATCTTCAGCATATAAATATATTATTTAAATATACTCATTAAATATTTGTTTGTTCAATATTATTATTTATATTGTTTAACATTGTCAATGGTGAGGGTAATCTCAAAGTGATGACAGATTTACCAAAACTCTCAACAGAGATTGAAAGAATTAACTGATCATTTTCTACCTTTTTCTAATCCTCTCGTCATTATCTAATGCACATAATGCAGCCTATCAAAATTCAATTCCTTAATATTTTCATAACTTTCAATTCTTCTCAACCAGCTCTAATCCTCTAACAAAAGGAAGGTCAGGTGATGCATGACGGCAGTCAGTATACGCCTGTAGGATACCTCTGTGACTTTGACAACAGCGCCATCTGACACGCAAACTATTGGGTATCTCGAAGTTATTTGGGCAAAGTTTATGAAAAAAAGCCGTGAATATCAATTCCTTGTAATCAAAAATGTTAATCTTCGTTTTAAAATTAATTGTTTACCATAAGATTTTTGGTTAATATTGAATTTAAATTCAAATTTCTTGCCAATAATTCCAAATTGGTGGCGCTGTCGTAGCTACCCAACAGGCGCATACCCCCTGGATTCCAGTATCGTCAAAAAATCACAAGATAGACCTCCCGCTGTGCCCTTCTTGAAAGGAGGAGCGCCTGTTTTCGGTTCATCATAGAACATCATCATAAGAGCACACTTTACAATCTGATGAAGCACCAAAATATTCATTACTTACATTGTGAATCAAATTTTTTCTTATTGAGTTAAGCAGCGTTTCCTTTAATTCACAAAGATTAGGGTTGTCAATACCCTGGTATTTCAGAAGAAAAAATTTAGATATGTTTCAGAATTGATTGGCGAACTTTAATTTCACAATTTATGTTGATATTCAAGTATAAGTTACATCCAAAAAGATATTCGCGTCTTTTTATTCAGCGTTCATTCACTACCACGTATCATTGGCAGGCTGCAATTTACTTATACGAAATAAAATTGAATAATCCAATTAAATTTATTTTTGTCTTTTTCCAGAAATATCATCAGGAATGTGGCCGGAAACAAGGAACTTGCTGCAAAATTTTCAGTCCAGTAATGAACATGCGAATCATCAAGGTAACCCCAGTACAAATAAAAATTGATACAAACTCTAAAAATCAACCAGCGATATCTCACTGTTTGAAACAGGCAGAAGTGTGTCACTGACAATCAGTGAGATTTCACTGGTTCAATCAGTAGAATTCCGTCATTAATTTAATCAGTTAGGTTCACTGTTTATACACAGTACCAGTAGTTTGCCCTACGCGTTGTCGTCTGTCAGCCTGTTAGGTATTACACGTACACTTATAACTTTTAAACAATCCACTGCATTATCTGTCAAGAACAATAAATTCACAACAATAAATGAGGGCCGGGCTGCAATGTAATTAGTTATATTTCGTTAAACTTTGGGAAGGCCCTTTATTCTGTCAACGTGTCGGCTCGCCAAGGTCAAACCCAAGTGTCCAGGGGCCTCCCTACTTCCAAGCGAAAGACATTATATCGTCTGATTATTGGAGCCACACCCAAAATATTTTTACATCAACACTAATATACAATAAAGCTCGTTTTCGCTGGTGCGAAATGCAAAGACGTGACCGGCGACACACGCGCACGACACGACTGGAGGTTCATTTCTTAGCCGCGTGGAGCGCTATATCACTGGCATGCTCAGTGGCTGAATCTATCATTTGGCGTTACATGTATATTTCAGTAACTGTTTTAATTGAATCACATACTAGTTAGCCGAATCAGAATCGGAAAATCACTATTTACCAGTGATAACTGAAAATACTGATCCAACCAGTGACAATTTCAACAGTTCAGTTTACAAAAAAAAGAGTTAATTAACAAACAGTTGGAAACTGTTAATAAGCTCTTGAATTAGAAAGTATAAAGGAAAAAAGGTGAACTGTGTAAATGTATTTTTTCTCAATCTGAAGTAATGACTTGTAAATAAGTTATATTGGTGGAGGTGACGTAACCAATTTACAAGTTACACAGTAACCCTCTATGGATGTGTAAAAAAATTTGAAAATGTTACACAATTGCCTTCTTTTACGAAAATTTTCACAATGATAGGTTTCTAAGTAATTCAAATAAAAATTTTTAGATATGTTTTAGAATTGACTGGTGAACTCTAATTTCACACAATTTATAACTTTCATCCAAAAAGATATTCGCGTTTTTTTTACTTGGCGTTCATTCACTATCCAGTATCATTGGAAGGCTGTAACCGACTTATACGAAAGAAAATGGAATAATTGAATTAAATTAATTTTTGTCTTTTTCCAGAAATATCATCAGATATGCGGCCAGAAACAAGGGACTTTCTGAAAAATTTTGAGTCGAGTAGTGAACATGCGAATCATCAAGGTAACCCCAATAGAAATAAAAATTGATACGAGCTCTCTAAAATGAATAAAACATTGTAAAGAAATTTGTTTAATTTCAAAATATTGTTACAAAAATCGACGTGGACGTTTTATTTCAAATGTAATATTTTTTAATGTCGAAAAAACGTGTATGTTTGCATTTTTTGTGAAAAATGTTCTGCATTTTCTATTTAAGAACAAAATTTATGTTATTATTTGCTTACTTTTTGGATGTACTATTTTTTAAATATTTTTTATATATAATATATAGTATATATTCTTGTTCCAGAGTTGAGTTCACAATTCGAGAGATATCCTCATGGCGACTTGTTTCCTGGTTTCACTTCTGGTTCTTCCGCTGGCAGGGAGCATCATGGCATGGATAATCCTCCTGCTTATGGCATGGGTCATCTTCCTGATTATGGCATGGGGCATCATGCTGATCATGGCATGGAGCATCCTCCTACCATGAATCCTGCTCATGGCATGTATTTTGCTCCTGGCATGGTTTCTGCTTTCACCACGCCTTTTGGTTCTGGCAGGTCTTCTGATCATGCTATGTATTCTGCTGCTGCCGAGCCATCTCGTTATGTCAGGCCCACGTCTTCTTCTGGCAAGCCCCCTTATTCTAAAGTACTTAAAATTAAAATTGAAGATCTTCACAAATGGCGATTTTTTCCTATCAGAAATCGGAACCGGGAACTTGAAATGAAAGTATATCCTTTTTCTCCCAATTCAGGAATGTATTTGAGAAATCAATTTGGTCGTATCCACGCCGAGGTAACCGGAGCACAAATCGTGCTTTCAGAAGTTAGTACTGGTAACGCCCTTGCATTAGTGGAAAAAAAGTCTGGTCATACGATTTTACGTGGACTATATAGACTACGTATACCTTCTGATCTAGAAGGAGTTCGAGCGCTAATATACACATCCGAAAACTTTGTTAGGGCACTGCATAAAGATGAAGAAACTGACGTTCCATTAGGAAATAGTCACCCAATCAAAGATTTTTTTAAAAAAGAGGAAGCACCTTCTGTTCCTGCCGAGCCGTCTCTACATGTCAGGCCCATTTCTCCTGGCAAGGCCCCTTATTCTACAGTACTTTCACTTGAAATTGAAGATCTTCCCAATTGGCGATTTTTCCCCATCCACAATCGGGGCCGGGTACTTGAAATGAAATTACATACTTTTCTTCCCGGTTCAGGAGTTTATTTGAGAGATGAAAACGGGCATATCAACGTTGAGCCAGTCGGAAGGCTAATTGTGTTAGCAGAAGTTATTAGTGGTAACGTCTTGGCATTAGTGGAAAAACGAAGCATTAGTGCTCATACGTTTTTACGTGGACTATATATACCTCCTGGTCCAGCCGGAGAGCGAGCAATAATCAACAAATCCAACAATTTTCCAAGGAAAATCACAACAGATGAAGCAAAAGACGTTCCATTAGGAAACAAAAATAGAATCAACGAGAACTTTAAAATAGAGAATGTGAGTGCTACATATGCGCTCAGAAGAAATTCCGGTTGATCAATTTGATCCGGCAATCGAATGAAAATATGAAGATTACGGATTTTTTATTTGATCCGAAAATTGCGCATCAGAATGATCCGATTCTTAAGATCAATTGTTTGTCATGAATGTTTAGGAGTAGCACCTGTAGTGTGTCAGTTTTCATGCCACATCCAAGTTATGACGGACTAGATGCATACTGAAATTTCAAAAATGAGCTTTCCAAACAAACTTTCTTCATCGTCTTCAACGAAAAATTAGTAAGTTTCGACTAGCACTTCATCGACATAAATCTAGAGAAACATTTTTAGAAGGAAAAAATTAATTTCCAGATCTGTATATTTGTTTCTTATTAATTGGAAATTAATTTAAAAAGGTGGTTAAAAATTTCCTGATTTAGTTAAAAATTGTATCATTTTGTTGAAACTTGAACTATTTTGTTAGAAGGTAATTTTTTTGGTCGAAATTTCTACTATTTTGATGAAAATTCCTCTTTTTGTGTCAAAAATTCAACATTTCGTTCACAATTCCACTATTAAATTGGAAATTATATTTTTTGTTAAAAATTATTATAATTTTATTTTTTGTTGAAATTTATCTTTTTTGTTGTAAATTCATATTTGCGTGTTGAAAATTCACATATTTTGTTCAAAAATCATCTTTTTTCGTTAAATTCAAGTATTTTTTACATAAAATTAAATCTGTTTTGGATTAACTATTAACTATTACATTTTTTGTCGAGAATTCATACTTTTTATTTTGAAAATTCAAAAACTTGGTTGAATGTGAAACTACTATAAATATCAAAAATTCGCCTTTTTTCTGTAGAAAATTAACCTTTATCGCTAAAATGAAAAATCCCCTTTTTCGTTTTAAAATTTTACCATTTGGTTGAAAATTCATATTTTCCGGGTGAAAAGTCATCCCTATTGGTAGAAATTTTATCTTTTTTGTTCAACATTTAATTTTTTGTTCGAAATTCGTTTTTTTTTTGTGTTGTTGAAAATCAATTTTTGAACTCGAAATTTAACTATTCCATTTTTGTTTAAAAACTTATCTTTTTATTTGAAAATTATTTCTTTGTTATAGAAAATTAATCCTGCTCGTTCGAAATTCATCTTTTTTATTACAAATTTAACTCTTTTGTTGAAAATTAAATATTATAGTTGAAGTTATATCATTTTAGTTAAAAATTTGCTTTTTTATTTAAAATTAAACTTGTTTGTTGGAAAAGTGTTCCTCCTCCTGTATTCTGTTAAAAGATTTTATTTTCTTGGTGGAGAATAAATTCTTCAAACAAAAAATTTAATTAAAATCAAAATAATTCAACTCATTTATTTTTGGTTGGAAGTTTATTTTTTTCGGTTACAAAGTCTGGTGTTATATTTTTTGCTAATTCAAATGTTTTGTAGAAAATTCGCCTTTTTGGGCTGAAAATTCTGCAATTTGTTTGAGATATTTTTTCTCTCTTGACTGAAGAATCTGTCTTGCTTAAAAATGAAATCCTATCGATGGAAGCTCGTCTTTAGTTTAAAAATTTATCTGTTTTTGTAGAAATTTTATCTTTTTTGCCGCACTCAATTTTATAACTAATTTTCAGCATAAAAAAATTGACTGCATATACGCATTTCATCTTGTAAAAAATATTTGGCTGTTAAGTAAAAGCAAGCTCGATACCCGCTGGTGAAACGAAGAAAACATATTTTTTTATAATAATATCGTCATAGACGTGGATTTTTCCAAAGACTTGTACGATTTTATATTCGAAGTAATATGTGATTTAAAATTAAAATTTTTAAATACAATCATAATTATAATATTAATTTCCTATTAATTGAACAACACTTACTAATAATGAGATATCTGTAAGAAAATAAATTAATTGTACTGAAGCTTTATGTAAAGACGTCCACAATATAAAAAAGAGTTGAACATTTTTGTGAATTTTGGATTTGAAGCTTTGTATATTTTGGTGTGGAATGCAGAAAAATAACAATTTTTCTTCAAACTCTAATACTATTTATTATGTTTCTTGAATTTCAGAAACACAGTCTTAAAACTTATTAGTAATAATATCTTCTTAGTTACTTTTAATGAAGTGGAAATCACATGGGAAAGGTAGTCCACGAATTATTTCAGTTAATAAAAACTTGCTAAATGTTACTAAAAATCCCCTAATTTTTACCGCAATATGTTCAAAAACATGACGGTAATAAACGTGCCTTAAATATTGCTCATCAAGTTACAAGAAACCTATGTCATATATTGACCACACTTTTGTCACATAAAAGATCCGCAAAGTGCTTTGCGTATTTTACAAATTTTGCGTCTCTTACAAATTTCAGGCACCGCACAGTACTTTCCATATATTTTTCCACTGCATTTGGCCATTTGAAAAATTTCTTGTTTCAGATCAGAATTTTTTTTTGTAGGAAAATTTCCTGTTACAAATCAGAATCCTAATTCTTTTCAAAAATCGCACGTTGAAGTAAAAATTGTATTTCTTTTAGAAAATTCTTTGTTCAGGATCTGATTTTTTTTTCAATGCTACTGTTCCAAATCACAAACTTGTTTGGGAATATGCCACTTACCAAGTCAGAGTCATCTGGAGTAGATCTTTTGAAAAATTTCTTATTACAGATCTGATTTATAATCTTTTTTTTTTCTAAATTCTTTATTTGAAGGCAAAATCTTGATTCTTCTCGAAAATTTCCTGTTCTAAATCAGAATGATACTTCTTTTCAAAAAACCTCTGTTCAGAGATAAAATTATCGTATATCATTAAAATCAGAATTATTTTAGAAAGGTCCAAATCAGAATCATAAATATTTTAGAAAATTCCCCGTTCTTAGTCAAAATTGTAGATCTTTTAGAAAATTTCTTATTTCAGATCTGAATTATAATTTTCTTTAAGTATGGGGAATACGAAAAAGAAGGTAACAAACAATTGGGAGACGGAGAATGTGGTTACTATTTCATATGCTGGTATGGTCGGTATTAGGTTATGAAGCAGAGATATGGGGACGGAAAGAAAAGAAAGAGATTGAGAGTTTACAAGAAAGGTATTAATTAAGTACTAGAGCGGGAAAGAGTGTACCGAATTTTATGACGAATCTGAGGAAGGGAAAGGGAGGAGAGTTGGCGAGACAGTATTTGAAGGAGGTACAAGAAAGGAGAGGGAGGGCGATGGAATTAACGAGATGGAAAGAAGAAAGGAGGGAGTTCCTTAAGGCTAGAGATATAGAAGACGGTACTGCAGTAAACTATGAAGAAGTGGAAAAAAGGGAGAGGGAAAGGCAATTAATAGAAAGATAGGGGATGATTGAGGAACAAAAATGCAATAAATGGTATAAGATGATAAAAAAGGAAGGAGTACCAAAGTATTTAAAAAAGGGATGGGGAGAGAGAAGATGGACCAGAATAGCAAAATTTAGATTAGACAACGAGGTAAGGGAAGGGATGCATTGGGAAAAGGAAGAGAACAGAAAGTGCAGAATCTGTGAATGGGAAGAGGAAAGATGGGAGCATGTATGGGAAGGATGTAGGAGAGGAATGGAAGATAAAGGAAGCTGGCAAGAGAATGTGGTGAAGATTCTAGGGGAGGATGGTTTGGGGGAAGAGTGGATAAAGGAGTTAGAGGGTGCTAGGGGAGCGAATGAGAAAGAATGAAAGAATGGATGCAAAAAAATGGCAAAATGGAAGTACAGGAGAAGTGAAAGAAAGAGGCAACGGAAGTCGCTTAAATGAGTAGCGTAAACATTTGTAAGTAATGGTTATGTAATAGCATGAGTAGATTAAGATGCGTTCGCGTTATCGCTCTCTCTCTCTCTCTCGCTTGCATTCTCGCTTTTGATCACTCGCTCACTCGTTCGCTAACACGTCGTAAATTGCGCTATCGTCAAAAATAGAAATAAGGATCTAGATATAAGATTTTCTGTAAATATGTGTGAATAACTGTAAATAGTAAGGGCAAGATTTTATAAAATATGTTGACGGAAGTATTATAAGAAATGGAAGTCATGTAAACCATTAGGGGACACATTATGAATAAAGAAGAAGAGTGAAAAATATCAAATCTTATGTAAGAAGGGGGGAGAAGGTTTAAAATTTCAAAAATTATATCGTGATTCTTCACTTGAAAATACATAGAATTTTCTTATATTTTAACATTTGTGTGAACGTTGCAGAAACTACTGTCTTAGTCTACATATGGAATTCGCAATCAACAGATTTTAAACATCCATTTTAATGTTCTCTGTGATGTAAACTTTCGTAATTTTAAGAAAAAGTCACGTGATAATGGTCAGTGACGGTGGGGGGGGGGTCAGCAATAACATAACGGTAAGTCACATGGCGGTTGGGGTGGTGGGGGGAGGGGGTGTTAGCGAAAAAATGACTACGTGATTTATGGAAGGCACCTAACACAAAAGTCGAAATATTTCTTCATTTTTCATTATCAATGGATTATCTTATTCCCTGAACGATTCTTTCATTTATATTCCTGAATACTATTAAATAAAAACAAAACGAATAGAAATGTAAATAATAAATTACGGAATAAAATAAGCTGTTGTTAATTAAAATGTATTAAAACTTAAACAAAATATTTCCGTCGAACCTAGACTCGAGGCGTGAATAAAACAAGGTGAAATAGATTATGCGTGTAAATAATTCCCATTTCATAATTTTTCAGGAAGATTACTTGTAAATACGTTACCTTAGTGGATGTGACGTAGTCTATTTACAAGTATGACAAAACGAAATTCTACGAAATATTGTATTATTAAAAACTATTCTATAACACTCCTTTCAAATAAAATCTTAATTTGTCTCCCTTCGCGCATGTTGAACGTGAAACATGACGAACAATTTTATAATCTACCTGCTATATAAATTATTAGTTGACGAAAATAAAAATTTTCTTACCATCACGCTTGCATTTTTTCAATGAGGATTGTAGTATTTGTCAATTATATTTCATGAATAAGTTTTAAATTCTTCCTGAAAAGCTGGACTATCCACGACCATGTTCTGAAGCATGGGAACAGATGTCTTTTTTTGAAGAAGAAAATTGATTTCAGGAATTGAAATTACTTTTTAAATATTTCAAAATTTATTTAAAAACTCCTTATCCCTGAAATAAAACGTCGTTTATGAAATATTAGAAACGGTTAATGGAACAATTTTGATTTAGGAATTAGTGAAGTTCTTATTAAATATTCATTTTACAAATTAAAATTTAATTTAATTTAATTTAATTATAATCTCCTGTATCACTGCGCTTCCTCTACGCAACTTTTTCAACTGCGCATGTGCCGAAAACCGCGGTGGATTTGAAATCAATAAATAATATCAATCATTATTTATTTATTGAAACAGTGAACGGGCTACGCCCTTGTATGCATTATAGTATTACCGTTAAAAATATTAGGTGTAAGTCTAAATATTGGCGCAATAGTTCAACGACGGCCGCTATGACAACGCAAGTAATAATTCCAATATATTATGATTGAAAATTAAAAGTTGCGTAAATAATGTTCGGCTATTAATTAACAGCAGTATCAGCGAGTCTGCACAATATGGTTTTGAATTGGAGAGCTGACATATTAAAAAAGTCCAGTTCATTGCATAAGTCGTTTGCTTCTCTACAAATGCGTGTGAGCGCTGAATTCTCCCCATAATTAGTGCGATGCGAAGGTAGCTTAAACAATTTTTAATTACGAAGAGATTTTTCAGGGGCATGTAGACATAATTCAGCGAGTATTTAAGGACAGTAAATTATGTTGTTTAGTATGTTGTATAAAAAATTCACGTCAGTGCACACCATCCTTGACGACAATTTCAGGAGATTTAATAAAAATATAATATCATCATAATTGTGATCGCGTCTATTAATTATCATTCCGAGCTGCCTGGCTGCGAATCGAACAAAAACGATTCTGAACCCTGTCAATTCTAATTTTATAAAGCATGTACTGTGGGGCCCAAATAATGGAAGCGTATTCAAGGTGAGGACGAACTAAGTACAAGGTTTTAAGAGCTATTGGATTATGTAAAAGCATGGCATTCCGAATAACGAAGCTCAGTGATTTAAGGGCCTTATGAATGGCTTCGGTCACTTGATCATTAAAATACAACAGTTCATCAAGTAATAGCCCCAGGTCACGCACTTTACTCACTCTAGTTAATTCATCTTCCTCAAGCGTGTAATTGTGGATAATCCGAGTCCTCCTTCTTCTGAATGAAATAATGAAGCATTTTTTAATGTTCAACTGCATCCCGTTTAGAGAGCGCCAGCGCTGTAACATGTTAAGGTCACTTAACTTGCAATTCGATGCAATCCGCGAGAAAGCGAATTGTTTTGCAACTTTAAGATCATCGGCATATAATAAAAAGAGCAGAATTTGACAATAGTTCCTAAGTCGTTGATATATAGGAGGAACAAGAGCGGACCAAGATGCAATCCCTGAGGCACCTCTGAGGTGGCGGATAAACGGTAGAGTATTTGCCGTTAACGCGAACAGAATGCAGTCTGTTGTTTAAATAGCTAGAAAATCATGAAACAATTTTTGACGTGCGTCCTATTGACTTGAGCTTCGCCACCAGAATACCATGATCGACTGTATTAAATGCCTTTGAAAAATCAGTATAGATCGCATCCACCTGAAGTCCAGATTCGATAGATTGAAATATATAATGTGTAAAGATGCATAAATTCGTAGAGGTGGACCTCCATCTCACAAAGCCATGGTGCTCTTTAATTATAGTGTTGTTAAAAAATAGAATTAATGTATCGTAGATAGTGCTTTCGAATACTTTGGACAAGGTACTGAGTATTGTTATCGGTCGATAATTTTTGACATTATTGCGATTTCCGGATTTAAATATGGGGACAATTGTGCCCTTTTTCCATTCCTGAGGAAAGTACACTTTTGAGATCGATAAGTTAAATATAAGATACAACGGAAGTACTAAAGACGAGCAGCATAATCTGATGAGGTAAGGAGGTACACCATCTGGTCCAACGCCCTTATTGACATCAAGGTTAGATAATTTACGTTCAATTTCATTGTGACTTATATTTATGTTGTGCAGATGAATAGTGTCGGGGAGAGTGGAAAGAGAACTTTACGTGTGTGCGGTAGTTTATATACTGATTTAAAATGTTTTGCGAGCAGTTGAGCACTCCCTTCGCTATTGTCAGTCCTTTGGTTTTCAAGATACATGCTATTAGGTAAACGATCATTGTTATGCAAAGTATTGACAAAATTCCAGACGAATTTAGGATTGGATATGATTGCATTTTCACTTTTTACAACAAAGTTCAAATAGCTGGTACGAGAAAGGAATTTACATTGTGCTCCTATATTTGAGAATTTCTGATAGGCTAAAGGACTGCGAGATATTTTATAGGCTAAGTGTGCTTCCTTTTTCTCAACTGTCAGTGATTTAAGGTATCTGTTAAGCCAGGATGGATAAGTAGAGGGTTTTAGTTATCTGCAACGGCATAAAATAATGGAAAGCAGTATACAAATATGCATAAAAAATATCGATCACAGCATCGACAGTGGAATTTGCAAAAACATATGACCAGTTGACTTCACGCAGGTAGTTGTTAATCGCCGCTATGTTTGCCAATCTAAAGTTATACCGAAACACGGGGCTATTTCGCAAATCAGGTGTCAATCGGTAAAATCGGATCAATTGCCACATTTATTTTGTCAATCTTTCCATTGTTAAAGATTAAATCAAGTAGTGAACCATGTGTGTTCGTAATGTTATTGATCTGTCGGAGATCCAAAAACACAAGTGAGTCCGATATACAATTAAAAATATACATTTGCATTTGATGTGATCCGATTTTAGGAGTGCAATTAGGAACATTATAATAGTCAGTATTCCAGGACGCATAAGGCATATTGAAATCCCCGAGAACGAAGACGACAGCATCAGGAAAAGAGTTAATAACGTCCTCAAGGGCGGAACATACTTCAAAATATTTCAAGATATTTGCGTTTGGTGGGAGGTAGAAGGCACCAATTATGTACGTGACTGATGAAACGGAAAATCTTACGAACACGTGCTCAATCGCCTTCACACTTGTGTGGATCTGAATACACCCTAAGCTCAGTGCCGTGGCAATCAAAACACCGCCCTCTCGAAAACAATCACTGGTGTGAGGATTTCTGTCGTGACGAAAAACGTCATAACATGAAAAACCCAATTCACCGGTGCTAATTTTGTTGTGAAGCCAAGTTTCAGTAAGAATAATGATGCTATACAAACAAGTCGGTATTGCGAGCGTAGCTCCGACAGTTTGGTGCATATGCCCCTGACATTTTGGTAATATACATGTACTGTCGACTGATAATTACCCGCACATAAATCATCGATTAACTTATTCACTGCGTGATCCCATCTTGTCAAGTTGACTGGCTTGATGTCGGCGCATTCAGATTCAGATTCGCACGTGCCTTCATTATGATTGGTGGTCCGCCTCGACGCGATATAATGAGATATGTTTCCCCGTTCAGGTGACGCAAGGAAAGTTCTCTTTTCAGCTCCGCAAATTCTTCCATTTGAGCCTTGGTGCGGTCGAGGGAAATCCATAGTGGGCCCAGCTGATCCTTGAACAGCGATTTCTTCTTCGCATTCAGAAATGAGTGAAGGAGCGCTTGCGTTGACTCCTTTGATTCGCATACTAGTTTCGTAGATCGTGGTTTTGACAGGTTCTGTGGGAGAAGGTCCAGTCTGTATGAACGTGTATTAGAGAACAACTTTTCAGGGATAATTCCAGAAAAAATTTTGATAATCTCAGTTATAGGAACCTCTTTTTGCGATAAGCCAGCGTTGACATGTGAATGATTACATCCAGGAAGGCCGAAAATAATTAAATTGCTCATTCTTAATGACCTTTGCTCCATTTCAGCTAAACACTGACGAGCAAGTGTTTTGCTGTGTGCTAAAGAAATAGAGGGTCCGAGAGATGAGATCCTATCCAACGTACCTTCTTCTGTGGTCATCCTAGAGTCCAGGTCATCTACACGCTTTTCGGCATTGTCAATCCTTAAAATTGCATGGTCAATTTTTGATGTTAGGGTATCAATTTTTGTTGATAGCGAGCCGATGCAAGTAGAGACTTCGTTTAATTTAGGCTTGACGGCCGCAAGCGCACCATTATGATGCATTCGATATCCATTGCAGCCATGGGTGCCGGAACCGACTCCAGCGTTGTAGGAGTACGGGGTTTATTAGGCTTGCAGCATTTAGTGTACGCGGCATTATCAAGACTTGCTATACGACTAGCAAATCCAGCGTGATAAGGAGCCTGCCACCCGGGACCCATCACAGCATCGATAACAGGTGATTTACATCCAAGACAAATCTTTTCCTTAGGAGCCATGATGCAAATGGAAGACGCGACCAATTCACTTTGGGGTTAGGACATTTAACACTTACAGTCTCGAGCTATCACTTTTCACATTAATGCTAAATAATATTTTTAAAAACTCGGGGCAAGCTACACTGCACGACTGCATACGACAATCAGAAGTAGTGAGACGAAAACAGTCACAAAATGAAAATTTTTGCGGAGCGAAAGCATACATGCTTACAGAGTCATGTTGCTATGCAACATGATACAGATGAATACACCCGACATTTCTAGAACTGCTGGCCCGCGCAGTTTCTCAGCTCAAGGGGCGAGACAAAATTTGCGACTCTGGCATGAAAAACACCAGCAGCGTATGGTCGAGGTTTGTTAGCGCGGTTAGCGCATTTGCGTATCGTGGATGCCAGTGTTTTTCCAGTGTTTCTGTTGACGTACGACAATTTTCCAACTAAAACTCAATATAATAGAATCAAAAAACGACGCAAATATTTCGCGGACTAGACTAGTGAGTTTTGTGGCATAACGACGTCGCGGGCATAGAAGAATGGGTGAAAATGTCAGGAAGGTTAGCATAGGAGAGACAACAGTGACATATAAGTGCAGACGACTTTTTGGAGAAAGTATTCTAAACGTTAAAGTGAGTTATAAAGGTCTGAATATTAATATTTTTCAAATGCATAATGCTAGGATAGGTGGCAATGTCAGCCGTCAGGAAGGTTAATACATGGTACTGCAACTGCACACGAGTGTAAAATTTATTTTCTCAGTCATGTCCCATTCTTTTGTCGAATGGCGCCCTTTCAGTGTCACGAAATACAAGCAACTGTCCGAAATTTGAGGTTAGAGTACCACTAACCTGCCATTTACAATATTTCATTTTATTTCATAACACTGACAGGTCGTGAATCAACAAAAGAATGGAACATGGATGAGAAAATACATTCAATACTTGAGAAATATTACTATTTGTACATTTGAGGAGCGTCCAAGCAAAACCAAACATGTCACTCAGATCCAAATTTTCAGTACAGAGGAAAAACGAGTACAGATCATTCTAATCTTATTTGGCACCATATGTTTCATCAAACCTCTTCATTTTCGTGTTAGAAACACGTTTATGTAAGTCATTAAGATAAAAAAAGTATTAGTATTTAATAATTAGCTCTAAAGTTTGGACATGTATGTTTTTGATCGGATCCTTGGTGACATGTTTGTTTTTGCATGGATCCCTGATGACAATGTTTGTTTTTGATCAGACTTTTTATGAAAAGGCATAAAACATAGAACTCAACAAAGTATTGTTTTTCAATCATTTTTATTTATTCCATCCATTTCAAAACTTTTTAAATTGTTTCACATGAAATAAGTATTAAAAAAGAAAAAAGAATAACTCTTTGGGGACTTTGAAAAATAAACTTAGGTACCTACATAAAACAATAAAATTTAAAAAACAAAATTTAAATGTGAATGTCGTCGTCGTCTTCTAAGCAGTCACATTCATTTTCCGGAAACCGATCTTGCTCCTCACTCAGTTCAGACAGAGTTCCATCAATGAATCTTGCATACCAAGCTCTTCCTCGGAATTCTTCTACTGTTCTCCAAGACTGCCCATACATTTCCTTTAGAAAGGCATCCACATCCTTCTTCTTCGCTTCAGCTATAGCATGATCCAAGGGTAGAACTTGCGGGATAAACGCCATAGCCGCAGTGAGAGTTTGTCCTTTTTTCAGAAGGGACGCTGGAGTTTTCTCTTCTTTGTATCTGTAGAATTTTTGGCTGATAACTTCCACTTTGGTATTAGATTGCCTTGTTATTGTTTTGAAGATCTGTATCTTCTTTACATCCCTTATGCCTGCCACATTTTTGTAGATTTCCGAGAGTGATTTCGCGTCTTTCACCACCCAATCTGTTCCTAGCTTTCTTACTGTCCCAAATTCACGATATACTTCCATGTATTGTTCTAGAGTATCAATGCTGACAATTTTTCTCAGGCGCCGCTCAGTTCTCCCAAAAACCCTATCGGTTGGCAAAAAGCTATGACCACGCACTGGAAAGTACCAAGTAATGTTTTCGATTGCGTTCGAGGTACTGGCCAAGAATTTCATAAGAACATGGAGAATAATATTGTTTTTGTTCTGCCCCCCACATCCATCACAAAATAATCTGAGTTTTTTCTTATTTCGAGGCAGTAATTCTTTTTCCAAAAAATCAACCAAAGCAGAGGAAATTTCAAGAGACTCCCTCCCAGCTTGGTCTTCAGTTCATGTGTAGAAAAACGGGGTTTTCGATTTCTGCTCAACAATACAAAAATTGTAATAACTGAATTGTCTTGAGAAGAAAGCTTGTTGAATAGGGGTCTTGGGTAGAGGCATGACCTGCTGGAGATCAAAACAGAAAGTCAAAGTGTCATCGTCGTCTTCTTGTCTCAAAAGCTCGTAAAACGCTTTTGATCTCATTTTATGAACTCTCTTATGCATCATGAGATCAGCTCGTTTGCCAACATCTCTTTCGTTTTTAATCTGAAGGTCGAGCCTTGTACATAAAGTGCACTTATCAGAAGCAGGAGACCTGAACCCAACACTCAATTCAGAGAATATAGTACGAAACATAGTTTTCCACACTTTGAATTCGTGGGAGACACTGTCGTTGTAAATTTCTCGGAGCTTACTTCGCGTTAGTTGACAATGCAGATAAATTCTTGCCGACTTTTTTTTGTTGTAATGAGACTCGCTGCCTTTCAAAGCGCTTATGAAGCTACGAACTTTGGCTTCTTTCTCTGCGCTTTTCTGACTTAAGCGATCGCCACCTCTTTTCTCTTTCACAGTGTCCCCTAATTTTACCTTCGCGCAAATATTGTTTAGACGACTGGTTTTTATGCATGTTAACTGCATAAAAAACGAGCGGCATACTCGCACAATAGTGCCTCCAGACATCGGTACGAAGTAAAAAACACTAAACTTGCGAGGCTTACCTTTTTTCCCCTTTTCAGCTGTCTCTTTCCGCGGCCTTTTTCGCTTGACGTCTTGAACATTAATCCATCCAGCGATAATGTTATCTTGCGCAATTTTATTCCCACATGGAAGCAACTTTGCACGAATGTGAACAGAATCACTTGGACGTATTTTATAGCATGACAATTTGGCAGTTTTGTGCTTACAGCCCACGAACGATTTGGAACCTGCAGGGGCACTGTATCGTTTTTTCTTGGCCAGTTATCTAGGGTGATCTGCAGTCGATCTCTTCTTTTGTTTCCGAGCACCTTCTTTCACTGTCACTAAGTCCGGGCTCAGACCTTTGATTTTTGGCCTTAAAAATAACAGGGACCTGTTAGGTTTTGGTCGGTTTCGGATAAAAATTGGATGCAGACCGCCATGTTTTAGAATCAGCAGTACGTAACTCATTTTGTTCATTTTTGCGACATGTTTCGTTATGCTTGGACGCTCCTCATTTATGAATTTTACGTTTAGCATATTTTCTCGAAAAAGTTGTCTACATTCCCATGAGGTCATGTTAAAATACTCGATTCAAACCTTCACGCTCTTCGGGCCACTTTTTTTAATTGATCAGGAACTTACGCGAGCGTGGCCGTACAGTCCGTACAGGGACCGTGGTGGGAGGCGATGAAACTGCGCAAATTAGAATAAGCGTGTATAGGGGATGTAGAATAGGTGAACTGTAGAATAAGCGAACTGTAGAATAAAAGGAAGTTCACTGTATATTATACAGGGTGTCCCAGACTCAAGTGTCCGGACTTATATAGCTGTATATAAATAAAAATAATAATAGAAAATTCCTTTTCCAAAAATCAGTTGAAGTTTTAGTTTTTGAGTAATAAAATATTCAAGCTGGACCAATCAGGAGCGCCGTATAAACAGTCGTGTGTGCGTGAGCGGGATTCCAACGCAGTGTTATCGAAGCGAGGGCAGGGGTTGGGGTCAGCGACGGGAGAACACTACGTTGGAATTCCACTCACGCAAACACGGCTATTTATACGGCGCTCCTGATTGGACCAGCTTAAATATTTTATAAGTCAAAAACTAAAACTTCAACTGATTTTTGGAAAAGGAATTTTAGATTTACTTTTAAATTCAGGAAACGAAAACTTTCAAAAATCTTTTACGATTTGTTAAACTACGCCTCAGAGTTGTCAAAAATACTCAGAACTGTTGATCTCTTGAAAAATGCATCATTTCAGATCTAAATTATAATCATTTTTAAAAAAGTCCTTATTCCAAACCAGAATGCTAATTCTTAAAAAACTCCCATATTGTAATTCTTTAGAAAAATCCCCTGTTTCAGATCTCAATTGGTAATTTTTTTTCGAAAATTCTCTGTACTAAACAAAAATCAGAATTCTTTCCGACAATTCAACCTTCCAAGTTTAAATTGTTACTATTTTGGAAAATTCCTTGTTTCCATTCACAATAACAATTTTTTTTATTTTAATTCTTTTCGGAAATTTCCTCTCCCAAGTCAGAATTATAATTCTTTGGAAAAATTCCCTATTTCATTATCTGATTTCATAATTTTTTTCGAAGATTTCCTCTTGTCAGAATTCTATTAGAAAATTCCTTGTTCTTATTCAAAATTATAATTCTTGCGGAAAATTTCTCATTTCAGATCTCAATTGAAATTTTTTTTTCAAACGTTTCCATTTCTAATGTAAAATCAGAATTCTTTTTGATAATTCTACGTTACAAATTCAAATTGCCACTTTTTTTTTAAATGGCACGCTCCTACTCACAATAATAATTTTTTTTTTTCAAAAATTCCCTATTCCAAATCACAATTATAATTTTTTTTTACAAAATTTTCTCTTGCATTTCAGAGTTATAGTTATTTTGGAAAAGACACTGTACCAAGTCAGAATTATAATTCATTTAGAAAATTCTTTGTTTCAGATTTGAATTAGAATTTTCGTTCGAAAATTTTTTGTTCCGAATCAGAATCATAATTATTTAAAAAAATCCCACCTTTCCAAGACAACTTCTTACTTTTATTATCATTTTCAGGTTGAGGCCACAACAGCCCCTGATGCTCGGGTGATTCCGTTGCCTCACCTTGCAGGACTAAGCGTGACCTCAAAGCCCTCTGCATACGGCAAGGACCGCAGCCACGCTATTTGTCGATATGTCTGACTTACTGATACAGTTACTTCCCGTGAGTGTCAAACCTTGCCCCGCAATCGCGAGACAGTGACAAAGGATATAAATAGCTGTCTCATCATCTTTTCTGCACATGCGACTGATGGGTCTATCTGCGAGCCCTATCTTATATCTGTAATAGCCTAATAGTCCTATAAACATTTATGTTAGGACCTTAACTTCGTTACTCCCGAGCTTAAGTATTCTCTTCACTCGGTTAGAGTTTAAATTTAAACCTATGAATTTTTTGGCCTGTCTACAGCCAGAGGCCATTCTTCACTCCTTCTGATGTTCTGCGATCAGCCAACTGTTGATTTTTTCAGTAACTAACCTACTGGAAGTGCCTGCAGCTGGTGCGGGACCAGTGAAGTTTTCTCTTGCTGCTAGTTTTGCTAACCTGGTCGATATCTCATTGTCTTTGATGCCGATGTGTCCAGGGATCAAAGATAGAGCCACTCGGTTTTCCATCGCTATATTGTTCAGTGCCTGAAAGCATAAAAATGCTCTTAACTTTTAGTAAATATGGAAGTTTGGTGTAAGCTAATTAATAAAAGAATAGTAAAAGTACACTACCCGCAATGCAGTATGAGATTTAAAATAATATCTAGTTTGTAGATCTCAAAGCAACTGATTTCAATGAAATATTTTAAGCTATAAAGAGTTAAATGCTTGCTAATACATTTAATAATAGTATATTGCATTACAAGTGGTAGGCGGTTGCCTTTTCGTGACAAGTGCAGTGTTTTTAGGACGAGTCTAAAAACACTGCACAAGTCAAGAAAAGGGCCTACCACGAGACATGCACGAAACTTTTTACAACAAGATCATGAAAAGTGTTAAAAAAACGCTACCTGATCGAAGCTGCGGCGGGGGGGCGGTCCAGGGTGCAGCCCTGGCGGGGGTGCAGGGGGAACTACGTCAAACTATTTGGTTTTAACGCCAAGTATTTTGCAATAGTCCGCTCTTGGGAAGAATTTGTGCAGCAAGAAGTGAAGATGAATCTTCCTTTTTATTCTGTCTGCCCTCCCACGCTTACGTAACCGTATTCGAGTGCGAGTTTAGGAGTTTGCGCTTCAGCGTTTCTCCTGTGGGGTGCTACTTTCCAGTGAGAATCACACAGGAGATATTCCTTTCGCCTATATTGACAAAGCGTTTGACAAAGCCACCGAACGCGTCCTTGGGTTTCGGATAGAGGGTCCCTGTACCAAGGGTTTCTGCTGAATATAGTTACAATAATTAATAAGCAGTCGCGGACAATTGTCCATGGATGGTCCCGAAGGAATAACCCCTAAGCGAAGGCGTAACAACCGTGCCAAAAGCTGAATGGCACCTAGGTGAGGTGTCTTAAACGGTGACTCTGGAATACCGGGCGACCTCTCAGAGTATGCAGTCTTATCCTTGCACGCGGGGCTCTACAAGGATGGACGAACCCTTTCCCTAGCTGCTCGTGGGAACAACAATGACACCACCAAAACACCAAAATGTTGTAGGCGGTTCAAAACAATCGAACACGCAGAGCATCCGACAATGGGTCGGCAATCAATGCCGATCATCCTAGAGTTCGGGGTGCTGAAAATAATTCAGATGGAAACACGATGACGAGCCGGCGAAACGCCCACATTCAGTGGACGGACCAAATCAAGGATGACTTATTAGACTGTTACGATGCCAGCATTATCCCTGTTCACCGAGGCTTCATGGCGCGTATGCACACTCTGTGGTACCAGAAACACCCAGAGCTTCAGCACGCTTCGCATCAGTCTTTGCAAAATAAAGCCGACTAACTCCGGAAAAATGGATATGTACGCGGAGCGCTTCCCCAACCGCTGCTTGATCAAGCTGCAGACGAAGATGAGGAAGCGACAATAAGACCAACCGCGGAAAGCAGGCACCTTCTGAGAGATGATCGCGATTCCAGAACAAGGAGGAACATTAACATGCAAGTTCCTCCTAAGCCCCAAGATCTGGCTGAAATGGATGCCTCCCTTCGTGGAGATATCCCGCAAGAGTCCGACCTCTGGACCATCAATTGATCAGTTTATAGTGCTGCGAGAGCTTTGGCTGATTCAAATCGAAGGCTAAAACCGACGATGGATCAAAAGACCAAAAGACGCTTGCATCAACTGAACAAGAAGATCGGACGGGCAAGACAGAATGCGTCCCGTGTTCAATGTGTGATTGACTACATAACATCTGGTAGGCCGTTCACGGAAAGGGTTCGAAGGTTCGCCCAAGAACTAAGGATCTTGAATGACACACTAAACAAGTCAAAGCTGCTGTCAATCAAGCAGCATATTATTGACAAAATACGGCTCTTATCTGACGCAAGGAGGAGAATACAGAAGAGGGAGAGGTGGATCAGGGAGAATCAACAGTTTCTCGCTAACCCATTGCGCCTCTTCAGCGATCTCCCTGCTTCTGTAAAAAATCCACCCCAGCCCAAGGAGTTAGAGACTTTTTGGAGAGAGGTATACAAGATCCCGAAAACACTAAACTTGAAAGAAGATACTGAAAATATCATCCGCTTCAAGGAGTTTTGCGACAACCTCATAAAATCTAAAGAAGAATGTCCATCAATCACTGTAGAAGAGGTGAAAAAAGCACTTAGAGGTACGAAGAACTTTTCCGCTGCTGGACCAGATTGTATAAAGAACGTCTGGTGGAAGAAGTTTACTTTTGCACACCAACATTTGGCCCGCATATTTAACTCATATTTAAAGTCGGAGACGCCCATTCCACAGTGGCTGGTGTTAGGACGCACTATACTCCTGCCGAAAAAAGGCAACTTGTCCAACCCAGAGAATTACAGGCCAATAACTTGTTTGAACACGCTGTATAAGATCTTTACAGCTGTCCTAAACAACAGGATTGTTCGACGAATTGAGACTGTATGGCGAGAGATGTACGAACAACGCGGCTCGAAAAAAAGTGTAGCAGGCTGTCGAGAGAACCTGCTGATTGACAGGTGTGTCTGTGAAAACGCTTCAGCCCATCAGCGCGTCATGTCAATGGCCTGGATTGACTACCGGAAAGCTCTCGATTCAACCTCTCATAGACTTATAATCTATCTGTTGTAAAGCTTAAAGGTACATCCACACATAGTGAGATGCATAGAGAGATTGATACCTCTTTGAAAAACTAGATTTACTATCTCATCTTGAAATTATCGTGTGACAACGAACAACGTCACCTTCCAGAGGGGCGTCTTTCAAGGTAATACCATGACCCCATTGCTTTTTTGCATCACGCTTCTGTCTCTATCTCTTGCACTACGAAATTCTCCTGGATACCTCTGTGGCGACACTAATCAGCGCGAGCATAAGGTCACTCATGTATTTTATATGGATGACCTGAAGATCTATGCCTCTGGTAAAAGCAAACTTCAAACTGCTACTCGACAAGAAAATGCACGGAAACTTTCACAGAAATGTAGAAAAACAGTCCTTGTCGAAGGGGCAAACTTTTGCTTTCCTCAGATCATCAGGGCTTAATTCAGGTACGAAGGGCTTTATTTTCGCATGCCAGGACGGTGTCGTTTCCACCTTAGCATACCGTAACCGCATTTTATGTCAAGAGGTTCCCAGTGATAGGTGCAGCGCGTGTCATTCACACGCTGAGTACCTGGAACACATACTATCGGGGTGTCCGACCCACGCAGGAACCACATATATCTATAGACATAATGCGGCCTCAAAAGTGCTTTATTGCCATCTTTGTCGCTCTTACGGTGTAGGTCGCGACCCTGCCCTGCCGAACGCTCCATGGGAGATAGAGTCAATTGTCCAAAATGAGAAGTGCCAAATTTTCTGGAACTAAGATTTTCGAGCAGCAGTTTCCGTTGCACATTCGAGGCCTGACATCGTTCTCCAAGACTTCGAGAAACGAACTATATTCGTGATCGAATTTTCGGCTGTGTCCGAATACAATATCACTGCCAAGGAGAAAGAAAAGGAGGAGAGGTATCAAGACCTTAAAAGAGAGCTGCAACGACTGTACCCAGAATATTCGGTACAAATAATTGTCCTTGTGATAGGTGCTCTCGGAGGTGCGAAACTATCACTGGTTCGTAACCTTAAAGCCATACCCGCGTGCCAAAAATATGCCAAAGCACTTGCGAGATGGATGCCGAAAGCTGTCATCCTTGGGTCGCTTCGTGTCCTCAAGACACACGAGGGTTTCGCTGGCCTGTTGTTGTGATTTCATCGTGCCCTGTGAACACCTATCTCACGGTTGTGATACGTGGCCATATGTGTGATTCACCGCGGTTCTACTGGGAGTCGGTGTCATTTTTTAGATGGCAGTTGCTCTCAGTGGGACTCTGTGGTGGTTGTTTAAACCTTTTTTTTAAATTACATACAAAAAAAAGTTGAATTTTCAAGCAAAAAACGACGAATTTTTCACAAATTAGTATAATCCTTAACTAAAATATAATAGTTTTCAACTAAGCAGTTGCATTTTGAACCAAAAAGGATGAATTTTCGACCAAGAAGATTAACTATTCACTATAAAAGGAAGAATTTTCCACAAAATTCTTGAAACAACAACAATTGTGTGTTTGAATTGGACAACATTCCTTCCTTCGAATTTTTAGAATTATTCAGTCATCATTGCGGAAAAGTGACACTAATGCTTTCGAAATTTTCGTGACAGACCTATTTTTTAGAGACGGAAGACTATTTACAAACATATTTTTTTGGGACAACCAACAGGAAATAAAAGTCATCGCCTGGCTTGGCCAGAGCTGATAACAATAATGATACATGAGTTATAGTACACACTATACAAAATTTCCGTGTAAAAACTAGAATTTCTTGAAACGCAAAAGATTGTATAAACATTGACTCTTACGAAATTTTAATATCTCACGAGGAAAATCTTGACGCTCTAGAACGAAAAGGTAACGACCATAGTGCACACTATACAGTCTGATGAAGCACGAAAATATTCATTACTTACATTGTGAATCAAGTTGTACATTATTATATTAGACAGTGTTTTCTCAAGTTAGAAAATATGAGGATTGTCTATACTGTGGTCTTATCTTCGGCGATAGTCATCAGTTGTATTGGTGAATATAATAATATACTATATCTATAATTTTAAGGAAATTTTTTTAAGCTTTACTTCAGTGGTATAACTAGACACTTCTACATTCTGACGTGTACAGTTTGGAGTATCTTATATGTGCACGTACACAGATGGTACACTCCCAGATGTGCACGTGGAGATCCAGATGTGCAGAGATACCCTAGCGGACCTTGTGGACAAAACGGTTGCGCAACTGCGTGACCGAATGTGACCACACAGTGACCGTTGCGTTCACTAGGCTCCCTAGGGCATATTTTCATACTTTTTCACATTTGTTTACAATTTCACGTAGAATTCAACACACTTTTTATCTTTCTAGACATTTATATTTATTTGTTTGTATTTATACATGTGTTTTAAAATCATCAATTAAAAGCTGTGTGTAGGAACCCGACGCACAATATTGCATGTCGAGTGGCCGCACACAGCTTTTAATTATTAATTTTTAAGGTTTCGTCGTCACGGGCGGTAACCCTTATAGTTTCGGTCGATTGCCGGTCCGTCCGGCGTACTTTTTCCGAAGAGAAGGATTGAGGAATTGAGATATTTGGTCTGAAATTCATGTATTTTGTTAAAAATTATTCTTTTTTGGTGAAAAGTTAATCTTTTTGGTCGAAAATTAACTTCATTGGTTAGAAATTAGTTCTTTTAATTGAAAATTAATTTTTGTTATTAAATATTTAACTAAATTTTTTGTGAGAATTTTACTTTATGTAATCTTTTTGAATGAGGATTCATTTGTTTGGGAAAAAATTCAACTATTCCGTTGAAAATTTATTTTAATCGATTAAATATGTTTATTTGTCTTTATTTTTGTCTTTATGAATTTGTCTTTATGACTTAAAACTCAGCATTTTCGATGAGATTTTTTTTCTCTATTGATCGAAAAATCTTTGTTGAAAATTCAACTCTTCTGTTGAAGATTTGTATTTTGTAATTTAACGGTTGTTTATTGAATATTAAAAAAAATATTGGGTAGAAATAGAAGTTATTACACTTTTTGTACAGAATTCATTTTTTTAATCAAAAATTCATCAGTTTGGTTGAAACTTTAACTATTGTGTTGCGGATTCTCCGTTTTTTGGTTGAACATTAACAATTTTAACTGAAAATGTAGTGATAAAATTTTACGATAATAAATAAGAGAACTCGATTCTTCATTATTTGTGTGAATTTGGCAACATTCCTTTGAGTTTTTCAAATAACCCAATCGGCATTGAGGAGAAGCGACAACCATGCTTTGGAGAATACCGTGACACACATATTTTTTAGAGAAAGTTTAATATGAATTTGTAAATTTAGAAAATATTTTCTTGTACAGAAGCATAATTTTTTTTTCAATTTTAAGATTGAGCAAAGAAGGTCTTCTATTTACGTTAAAACGATCTGGAAATAATTTCCAGACTGTGAGAACAATGGAAAAATGTTTATGACGCTATAAACTAATTAATGAACAAAAGTCATTTTTCGAGATTAGCAATGTTCACGTTTGGCTCATTCAAATCGAGGATTTTGATAAAAAATGTCAGAGAAATTAACGTTTTATTACGAATTACTGAAAATATATGCTATTTGGAAATTATGTAAACAATTTTTATAAACCAATTTATATGCGTATCGCCCGGAAATTTGTTCGAATATGTACATGAAAAAATAAATTCAGTTTTTTTTTTGTTTTAAACAAAATGATATTTAGAGGTGGCGCAAGCCCAATGAAGTTTAACACGAATTTCCCATAAGAAAAAAAAAGACGTTTTTGTACATTTTCTTCAAAATCGTTAATATTAGCTGAATCGACATGCAACTCAAAATGTCTCTTCACAGTTAGCCATAGAATACGTCTGTCTTATAGGATCTCAAAAAACCCCATATGTGAAAAATTGACCCTTTTGCTTAAAAGTTGCACTGATGAGTTGCTAATGCAAATTTTTAGTTGGAAATAAATTTTTCTGAATTGAAAATTTATCTTTTTTGGTAGAAACTCTTTTTTTGGTCGTTCATGGATGGTGCAAAAAAATAACGCAAATCAAATTTGTTCTCTATCTTTATTCTTTCTTATCTCCATAATTTTTATTTCAAAACTTATTCAGCAGTTCAACACTATCAGCGAGAATAAATATTGCATTCGCAACGGTAACAAGGAATTTTTACACGAATAAGGCCAAAGCAGAGCTAACATTCATCTTTTTAGTCTATAATAAATGACTGAATATAATTTCGATGTGGCTCATGTAAAAAGATTAGAAGATAAGATATTAAATATATAGATACGATAAGAAACCAACAATGACGTTGGAAGCATTTGAGAAAATAAAAGAATATTCAAATAAAATATCAGAAAAATGTTTAATATACATTTTCTATATATTTTGATTTAATATAGATAAAACGATGAAATTTGTTCATACAAAAAGCCCTACTATTTTCCCAAATGGCGCCATAAATATAAAAGTTAATAAGTGAACAATATTTATCACTTATCTGCTCACAAATACCGTTGCGGAAATAAAACAATGATATTTAAAAAATCTTTCGAACAGATTTTTGTAAGATAATCTGTTTCGAATAATTATAATTATTTCACAATTTTTAAGATTATAAGCACCTAATCTAAATGAAAAAGTAGAATTACTAACAGAACATATTTTAAGCTTTCATATTTTTTTTTTAAAGTTGGATTCAAACTTATTATCAACGATTTTTATGTTTTTCTTTTTATATACATATAATTATGATCGAAATATTTTTAGTCTAAAAATATGTAAAACGAGATCCAAGTGTCCTACCATAGTTCAAATATTACTCATTTACAGTCTATTCTGACGAATTGTGCCGTAGGAGGAAAATGTCAATAACAATTATTCTGTATACCTTAGAAAATGACAATTAGATATTTCAGAAGTAAAGCTTCTGAATACAGACTTCGCACTCTTTCCCCTATTTCCCTCTTTTTCCCCTTTTTAAATCAATCTTCTTTTTTCCCTGTTATCAAGAAACTTTCCCTTTTTCCCAGGATGTCTAGCGTCCTGGAAATCCTTCACAACCTAAAAAAGTCTTTGCATTTTTGTTAGGGATCGTCCATAAACTACGTTACCAATTTGAGGAGGGGTCTCACCAAAAACTACGGTTGGTAACAGTGATGGGCAGGGGGGAGGGAGTTCATGGAAATAACTTTACGAACTTCAATAATAATTGCTACGTTTCCTGATGATAAATTTCAAATGAATTCATAGAACGCAATAAGAAAATTCAACTATTTTTAGATGAAAATTCTACTATTTGGTTAAAACTTCGATCATTTTTTTGAAAATGCAACTATTTTCTTAAAAATTAATTTTTTTTTCGTCAAAAATTCATCTACTTTGTTGAACGTTGAACTACTTTGTTGAAAATTTAACAATTCCATTTTTAGAAAATTAATCTTTTTCGTTAAAAACTCATCTTTTGGGTTAAATGTAATTCTTTTTGTATTTGGTTGAAAATTCATCATTTTTGGTAGAATATCAATTTAACTATTTGGTTAGAAATAAATATTTTTTTCTTGAAAATTGAACTACTTGGTTGAACTACTTTGTTGAAAAAAAAATTCAGATTCACCTATGTATTACAATGAAACTTCAATTTATATATAGAACTGAATTCCGGGCAACAATTCAGTACGTCTTTATTACTCTAAGGCTAGAAGAAAGTGAAGCCATGGGAAGAGGGCCATGCGAGGTCACGCGCTCGTGACACCCCCCTTTCTAGATAATTTTTGGTCATCCAAAATCTAAAATTTTACCCTTCTAGGATTGATTGTGATACCTGTTTCAAGTAGTGGTTAATCATACATGCGGTAGTCCGTCGTTTTTGTTCTTTATACAAAATAAGTTAAGTTTGCTTGGCTCTTGGTATTCGTAATTAATGCCATAGGTTACATTCATCGTATTATAGTTTATTCTCTAAAGGCCTGAATAAATCTAATTTGTCATAGTCGTTATAAGACTGGCAATTTTCTCCATTAATCAGAGCGCTAATTTTGACAATTATATTTTGTACGTATCCTTAATTAAAATGTCAGAATTTATATCTAGTCTATTTTGTCTGAACCGTAAAACAGCAAAAGTTGATCTATGTATATTCTCGTAATTTTGCTCTTATAATTTATGATCAAGTTGTTCTTATCTAGTACTTGTATTATTGTGCCTGGGCCTTTCGAGCTAGGATCCAATTTGTTGAAAATGTTGTTATTTTTCAATTTAACCAGGTCTCCAATTCGATAGATCAAATGGGCTCGCGTTATATTTTTATTCGATCTTCTTTTAGACTTCTCTTGTTGTGGCTGGATCCTCTCCTTAGCCTTTTGTATGTATTTCTCATGTTTGACTTTCCATTTCCGTATCAAGTGGCTGTAAGTGAATGTGGGTGATCGAACTAGTGTCGAGGGAAGATTTGGATCTCTTCCAATGGCCATCTCGAAGGGTGAGAGTCCCGTTGTCTTGTTCCTGCTAGTATTTATCGCGAAATTTACGAACTTAATGTTTTAATCCCAAACACGTGGATGTAATGTTCCATTAAATTATTCAGAATGCTTTTAGAAGTTTCATTTTGCATTGGTACTAATAAAGCGTATCGCGTTAACCTATCCTGGACACTCAAAATATAATTATATCCACTTCTTGTCTCTGCCAACGGGCCGAATATGTCCATGGCTACTTTCTCGTGCGGGTTTAGGGGAATATCGGGGATAATACCTGTGGCCTGGTTTGTTACCCTAACTACCTTTTGTAGTTGGCAAATGGGGCATGATTTGACGTACCTTTTTATTATTTAGTCCATTCCTGTCTATTCTGCTTTTGCTGTTGCTTTGCTAATGGTATTGTTTTCTCCCAAGTAACCACCATGAGCTTCTCTCATGAATCTTCTTTTTCTTGTTTAGTTAGTTCGAGAGTTTCACTAAAACACAAGTGAAAACTGGAGTCTGTGTAGTAGTTGGACAAATAGTTGATCATTTCTACTAGTTCTTCCCTTTCGATAGGTGTAAACATAGGATCTCCAAAGTGTAGTCGTATTATAGTTAATTCCTTGTTCTTGAAATCTTCTATCATCCAACCTAGGTGTCTTAGCCATTCTTCTCCACTGTAATTTGCCATATTATCCCTTTCAATTCTTTTCGATAATTTTCCGGTTGCACTTGGTTTAACTTTCACGCTTTCATTTGTCATGGGTTTGCTTTCCTGCTCATTGTGTTTTACACTTTCTGATTCATCCTCAGTTGATTCTTCAGCTGATTCCTCAGAGGACTCGCCCATTCTTCTTTCATGTAATTTAATTTTGATCTTGCTGTCGACTATCTCATTGCTAGTGATTGTGGGCTTAGGTTTATTGTACTTGGAGGTACTTAACTCTTCCCTAATGTGTCTTCTAGAGATCTACTGAGTACGTCTGGACTGGTAATCGGAAATAGTCTAGATAAGCAGTCCGCAGCTTTATTCTCTTTACCTTTAACGTATTGGACTTCATACTTGTATTATTCTAATCTGAATCTTCATCTCAGTAGGCGTGAACTTGGGTCTGTCACGTTATGGAGCCAAATCAAGGCCTTGTGATCTGTCTGAATTGTAAATTTTTTTCCTAGTAAGTATTGACGAAGTCGTTTGACCACCCATACAATTAGTAACAATTCCTTTTCACTAGTGGTATAATTTTCTTCTGCCTTGTTCAATGTTCTTGATGTAAACAAGCATGTGTGTCCGTTATGTGATAGTACTGCACTTAATCCAAGGTTGGATGCGACCGTGGTGAGGAAAAAAGTTTCCTTGAAGCTCGGGAATCGTAGTACTGGTGCTGAGCATAGAGTGGTCTTTAGTGGTTCAAAACTTTCAGTGTATGTGGGTGTCCAGTCGAATATGGTATCTTTTTGGGTTAGCTTAGTCAGAGGTCTTGCTATACTAGAGAAGTTTTTTTATGAATTTTCTATAGTATCCTTTCAAACCTAAGAAAGACTGAATTTCCTTCACTGTGGGAGGGATTTTAAAGTTCTTGAGCGCTTGAGTTTTTGATGGCTTAGGTTTGACTCCATCCTTGGTGAGTAGATGGCCTAAATACTCAAGTTCCGTTCGTAAATACTCGCATTTGGTCGGTTCTAATTTTATTCCTAATGCCTTTATCCTTTCAAACACTTTAATCAAATTTTGGTTATGCATCTCTAGGGTTTTTCCTATGATTACTATGTCGTCTATGTACACGAAGCATTCTCTGCCAATTAGGCCTCTGAAGGCGTTCTTCATCATTCTTTGGAATGTTGCTGGTGCATTTTTTAGACCGAAAGGCATACGATTGAATTCGTAGTAGCCTTGAGATGTTGAAAATGCAGTATATTTTTTGGATGCCTCGTTCATAGGAATTTGGTGGAAGCCCGCACTCATATCAAAAGGAGAGAAAAACTTCGCTTCTCCCAATTGGTCAAGAATATGGTCGATAACAGGTGAGGGATACGCGCCTTGGTTGGTATTCTTATTATTGTGTCTGTAGTCGATGACCATTCACAGTTGGTTTCCTTTTTTGGGTACTACCCGAAGTGGAGCGTGAAACGGAGATTGGGAATGTCTTATAACTCCTTTATCTAAAAGTTCCCGCGTGTGCTCCAAGGTGAATCGTCTGTGGGCTTCTGGTAACTTATGTGATCTCAGATTGACTATATTTCTTGAATTCAGCGTAATTTCGTGCTCTGTCATTTGTGTACATTGTAATCGGTCTTCAGGTAGTGTAAACACATCATTATATGTTGTAACAATTTTGTTAACTTGTTGTCGAATTTAAGGTTCTATGCGGTTTAACTGCGTTCTTTTCTGAAGTTCTAACATTATATTAGTGCCTTTAAAGCCTGTGATACGTTCGATCCCTACTTTTTTGTGAGTCTCGTCTGGAGACTGTATATTGAGGATTTTTCCGTAGTTTATTTCATCTGGAATTTTTAACGGGATTGATTCGTAGTTATAAATTGGTACCCATAATTCTCATTGACGTATAGAGTAAATGCCATCTGGGATATGTTCATTTCCTTCGATCTATACGTTTGAATTCGTATCCTTGAATTGGATAAGGCATACTTGCTCTGAGTTCTTATTTAGTGCCCGTCTTCGTGAAGGGACAACTTGTTTTTGCCTATTATCAAGAATTTTGGCGTGAGCGAGTATGTTTTATACTAATTTAGAAATGGCAATCCTATTATTCCATATTTTGGTAGGGGATACTCAACAGGAATAATATGAAAAAGGTAGTTTTTTCCGAATTATGGAATGTATGCGGCTTCTGTTATTTGATGGAGGTCACTTCCCATATACATTTTTTCCCTAAATTCGATTTTTGTATGCACGAAGTACTACAAGGAGACCGCACACCATGTATTTCACCTGGCGCCATTTGGCGATCGCCTTTCCTCCGATTTTCTCCATAGCGAGATTTCTTCCCAGATGAGAGCGCCTCTTCAGAGAAAATTTGTAACTAAATTGTCGTCTGCTACTATAGCAATCGTAATTCCTCAATTCACCACATGTGGCGCTCTCATCTGGGAAGAAATAAAAATCCGAGGACAGCACAGAAAAAACTGAAGTTAAATTTTGTTGCATGTAAAATGTTCAGCAATGGAAAAACGGCAAAGTATACATGAAAAGCTATAAATCAGGATACTAGATTTAGAACAACTTTTTACTTACCTAATTGTTATTTTGAAAATAATTAGACTTTATATATACTTCCTGCCACAGTCGGTATTGTTGGTTAGGAAGAAAACCAAAAAGTAGGAATCGAATTATATTTGAAGTTGGAACATTCACTGGCGGATCTAGGTATTTGAATTCAAAGTAACAATATTTGAAAAAAAATTTGAAGGACTGAAAAATCCCGGAAAATAAAATTCCCGACTCTTTCAAATTCCCGAATTGGGAAATTCCCGAATAATAAAATTTTCGAATATGTAATAAAATTTCTGGTTAATAAAATTCCCGAATAATGAAATTCCTGAATTGGAACATTCCCGAACAGTTTATGATATCACCGAAATGGATAATTCCCAATAGTTTATAATATTACCGAATTTAAAACTTCCCGACAGAAAATTGCCAAATTATAAAATATCCGAACTAGAAAATTTCCGAATTTAAACAAATATAATAATGAAATATTTTTATCAAGAAAAAAATTATTTTTAATGTTTAAAGTTTCTAAAATTATTGGTTAACTTTGAAATTACGATAATTGAAAAAAATATATTTCTGGATGAAAATTGTCTTCAAATATTGTTATTTTAAATTCATACAATAATTTTAGAAACTTTGAAGAAGAAAAATATTTTTTCTTAGAAAAATATTTGATTATTGTATTTTCAAGAAATAAATAATATTGATTGAAAAACAATTTTTTTATTGTTTCGGGAGTTTTATAATGCAAGAATTTTTCAGTTCGTATATTTTATAATTTGGCAATTTTCTAGCGGGAATTTTAAAATTCGGTAATATTATAAACTGTCGGGAATTTTCCATTTCGGTAAGATCATAAACTGTTTGGGAATTTTTTATTCGGGAATTTCATTATTTGGGAATTATATTATTCGGAAATTTTATTTTTTAGGATTTTTCAATCGTCCAAACATTTTCATCCAAAAATATATTTTTTCAATAATTTTTATTTTGAATTCAAACAATAATTTTAGAAACTTTGATCAGAAAAAAATATTTTTTTATACAAATATTTGATTGTATTTTTAATAAATAATATTGATTGAAAACCATTTTTCCATTGTTTCGGGAGTTTTATAATTCAAGAATTTTCCAGTTTGGATATCTTACAATTCGGCAATTTTCTATCGGGAATTTTCAAACTCGGTAATATTATAAACTGTCTGGAATTTCCGATTTTGGTAATATCATAAGCTGTTCGGAAATTCTTTATTCGGGAATTTTCCAGTTAGGGAAGTTTATTACATATTCAAAAATTGTATTATTCGGGAAATTCCCAAATGGGGAATTTGAAAGAGTCCTGAATTTTATTTTCTAGAATTTTTCAGTCGTCCAAAAATTTTCATCCAAAAATATATTTTTTCAATAATTCAATAATTCAGAAACTTTAAATATTAAACTTTTTTTGATAAAAATATTTGATCATTGTATTTTTAATAAATAAATAATATTCATCGAAAAAAATTTTCATTTGTCTAAATTCGGAAATTTTATAATTGGGGAATTTTCTAGTTATTTGGATATTCTAGAATTCGGCAATTTCATGTCGGGAATTTTATCATTCGGGAGCTTTTCATTTCGGTAATATTATAAACTGTCCGGGAATTTTATTATTATGGAATTTTCCTATTCGGGAATTTCATTATTCGGAGATTTTCTAATTCAGGAATTTTACAGTCTCGAGAATTTTTCAGTCTTCCCGATTTTTCAAGATAAGTGTATTTGGATATTATTTTTCATTTCGAGAAAGCTATTTAATTAAATAATAAAATCATTACATATTTTTTATTGATTTTATAATTTAATCGAATAGTTTTCAGAAAATAAAGAATAATATCCAAATACACTCATGGCGAAAAACCATTTTTTTCTGAGTTTTGAAAAAAATAAAGTTTTGTCCCAATGCAATTGGTATTATTGTTCATCCCTCAGCTTGCAGACATCTTTGATTTCACCTACCTAACCTGAAATACCTGATAGAATATACTTAATTTCCATCAATATTATCTTAATATAAAATGTTATCTACAGTACAAAATTAAAAATTAAATTAAAATGTTCAATTTACATTCAATATTCTTGATAAATATTTATTTAATAACTTTTTAAAATAAAATTTTACAAATCAGTGTGCCCTCATACGTAACAAAAATTCTGAGTTCAAAAAATTATTCAAAAAATGAAATGTTAAGTAATAATAATTTGAAGCATGAAATAAGGTCGATAGGAGTTTTAGTTCTTCAGAAATCATCTTTTAGCTTTAAAATTTTACTTCGTAAAAAGGCTTTTATATTGAACTGCAATACCGACGGATCTCGAAACTTTCAAAACGGAAATTCATATCTCATAACTTGTGAATTATGGTTAAGATCATAGTAAATATAGCGACTTTTTTTAATGTTGTCGAGTGCTTTATTGACAGTCATCAAAAATATATAACCATTCGTCCGCGATAAGTGCAATTATTTGTAAAATAGAATGGTAATAAGTGCAATGTTTTTAAAAATCTCGTGTCCTGATTTCCAGACCAATTCCATCCATACTTCACACTGTTCTTTGCACTGCTGTGAACTACATAGCAGAAGACGCTTTTTTACTGACAAACAACTGACAAATTATTCCGAGATGGTTTAAAAACACGGAATTATCTTAATTTCATGTAAAGATTATTCGACAAGGTTAATTTTTGTTGCAGCGAAACTTTCGTCGGAAATCGATGTAAAGTTTATCTTCTGTTTTTTCTGTGAGGCGATCGCGCTTGTGGGCTGTTTACCACCATCTCCGCCACAGGCGTGCGGTCTCCTTATACTACTTCGTGTTTGTATGGTTGTCTGAGATGCTGTCCTCTTTTACTAGGTTAATAGAGGCTCCTGAGTCCACTTGTAGGCTGTACATTGTTCCGTGTGGTCGTTTTCGTCGCATAGATAGGATTTTTCCGCATATGCTTGATATTCTGCCCGTTCCTCGCAGGCCTCTTGCTCCTTTATTTCTTCCTGAGTCATTCCGTCTGGTTCCCTCTCTCGCGTTCCTCCGGCTTTGTATCAGGTAGATTTTGACTATTGTGACTCGTATCTTCTTTGTCGGAAGTTAAGATTCCTTCGTAGTCCGTCTCTATTTCTCCTTTCAATCCCACTTTTTGTCCTATTGCTGCTATGTCTCTGACTTTTATTGTATTTTCGTCAGCGAGGTTTCCTACGTTTACTTTTAAAGAGCTGATTTCAGAAAGAATTTCTACCAGCACCTGTTCCGTAGTCAGTGTGGTGAGGGGGATGGCTCGTCGGCCGATGTGGAGTCGATACCTGGGGTATTAACCTCGGTCCGTTTCTTAATCCTCTAAAATGCTTGCGCAACAAACTGCTGGAATGCCAGTGTAAAATGTGTGTATTTATCGCCGTTTGTTTCGAGCGTCGGGTGTGTAATCGCGTTCGCGTATAAGCTGCGTTATTTTGGACTTCGTCCTTTATACTCCTGGCTTCATGCAATCGCTCTACTGCAAGTACACATGAAGTTTCGAGTCAGTTTTATTTTTATTGAAGGTGGCATTGCTCTGGAGCACAAGGAGTATTGAAATATCAACTATTATGTTTTTGTAAGGAATTAATGTTTTTTGAGTGAAAATTCGAGTATTTGTTTGAATGTTCAACTTCCAATTAAAAAATTAATTTTGTTGTTGAATATTCATTATTTTAGTTAAAAATTAAACAAGTTAGTTCAAATTTTATTTCGCCCTTGACTGAAAAATCTTTCTTGGTTGAAAGTTAAACTGTTTTATTGAAGAATACCCTTTTCAGTTAAAAAATTCTTCTGTTTTGGTAGAAATTTTATCTTTTTTGTTCAAAATTTTATTACTCAGTTACTTCATTTATTATGTTAAAAATTTAACTTTTTTTTTACATTTATCTTTTTCGAAAGAAAGTTCGTTCTTTTGGTTGGTAATTAATTTTTTATTCATTGAAAATTCAACTATTTGGTTAGAAGTTCAGGTATTGTGTTAAAACCTCTTCACTTTTGCTTAAAATTCAACTATTTGGTTTTAAATGCAACTGTTTGGTCTGAAATTAATTTTTGTAACGCACGCACGAAATGTTCACTTTTCGAGGCATGTATTGCGCTTGCGCTCTTTGAGCAAGATTACCTTTTCTAGCTGCTGCTCTTGCGCAGTTCCAGCCAGATTACTTTTTCTTGCTGTTGCGCTGGCGCATTTCAATTCAGATTCACTTTCCAGGACTGCCGGAATAATAACCTCACTTCATTATGATTTGACGCTTGAGAGACTGATTGTGAGTAGTGAATAGTGATTGGACAAACTCGAAGTGATAAGTTACCACGAATGACTGATAAATTACCATCAATTACCGATAAATTACCGAAAATTTTAGAAATTTTTGGATACTTGAAATTTCCGGTAATTTATTAATTTTTCATAAATTTCCGGAAATTTAGAAATTTTCCAGAAATTTCCGGAAATTTTTAGATTTTTTCCAACAAGCTTTGGCTAACTGAAATTTCTGGTAATTTAGCAATTTTCCATAATTTACCGGGAATTTAGCCATTTTCCATAAATTCCTGGAAATTTTTGGAATATACAAATTCACCAAAATTTTCCAGAAATTTTTGGTAATTTTACCATAAATTTCCAAAAAAAGTATTCTTATTGTTTATCAAATCGAAAATTTCCTGCATTTGTTACAAAAAATATCGTGTGCAACAGGTGCTGAAAGTAGACAGTTGCAACTCTTGTGAAGTTTACAGTACTTGCCATCAGCTCATCTTCGGGTCGTTTCCGGCTTGTCTTCGGCTCGTTTACAGCTCGCCTACGACTCGCCTACAACTCCCCTTCGACTCGCCTCTGGCTCCTACAGCAAACTTGACACTTGTGCGGAACTACCTACTTTCCGCACTTGTAGCACAATATACTATTTTTTCAATTTAACTATTAGGTCGTACAATCATCTTTCTTGGTAAAAAATTCATCTTTTCGGATTTAAAGTTCAACAGTTTTCTAAAAATTTCGATTTTACAGCTTGGAAATTCAGCTTTCAGCTGTTCTTTATTGAATTGAATTCAATTAAAGTAATTCTAAAATATTTATAAAATGTATTAAATTGATAAAGTAACAGAATTTTTGAGACTGTGATGAAAGGTGAAAAACTTAAAACTTAGCGAGATTTTATCTTTTTTAATAATAATAATAATAATAATTTTGCCAAGTTTCAATTCAGAATTACCAGGCAAACATTGAATGACACATTTTTTTCCGGGTGTTAGTAGAAGGACAGAGACCAAGGTCTATAGTTTGTTTGGGCTGATAAGATTTTCTATTGCTTTTACCACGTGGGCTACACCCATTGGAATATTTCGTCATTCTAATGAATTTGTCGGGTATTTATATCTAGCGGTGAAAAATGATCCAGATTTATCAGTTATCTTTCATGAAATCTGACCAGAAAAATGAAGATCCCTCTTGGAACTCTGCTTCTGACCCTCGTGGTTTTCATAGATTTTGGTGGTAAGTTTGACCACTATAATAAAAATCTTGGAAGTGGTTAGAGAGGGATAGTGTGAAAGAAGGGAAATAATAGTGAATTAGTGGAGTAGTGGAGAAGGATAGTCGGGAAGGAAGGGACAGGATGGGATGGTGGGAACATTGTGAAGGGGATGTGGGAGAGGGTTGGGAAGGGGCTAGAGGGTAATGATAAGAAAGGAGATGGATGATATAAAATGCCAGGAGGGGTGGAAAAAGATTAAGGGAAAGAAGGGAAAAGGAGAGGATTGAGGGAAAGGTGTAAAAGGATGGAAGGAGATGGAAGAGTGGGAAGGGAAGTGAAGAAGTTGAAGGGGTATGATGGAAAATAAAGGGTGGCGTGGTGAATGATGGGGAGAAGGTATGGAAAAGGAGGGGTTGGTGGGAAAGTTGTTACATTCTATAATCTGAAAGAAATGTTCAAGGAAAAAAAGGTTTCATATGATTTAAAAAATTTCAAATTATAGTATCAGTGGTTTCTTATGAAAATAAAACATTAATTCGTTAAGTATTCATTTTATTGGTTAGAGGCTTGACTATTTTGTTGAAAATTCTTCTTTTCAGTTTGAAAATTATATTATTTGCGCATTAAATTCAACTAAGCCGACAGTAGGGCCAAGCCGGCACTGGCTTTTTGAAAGAAAAATATGAACCGTGAGAACTTAGTGTTTACATTCACATCAGAGAAGGTATTATTTGTGTAAAGATTTACCCCCCCCCCCCCC
>CAKNYM010040706.1:0-19669 GCA_932195095.1 Andricus curvator
GGCTGTAGTTATCCTGTAGTCATTCCTGTAGTACAGTTTCGTAAGGGGAGACATATTGGGCTGTAACCATCTTGAATATGAACTTTTATTTTTCAATTTTTATTAATTTTTGCAAGACACCTCGAAAATTGGACTTTCCATATTTCCAAATGATGCGCAAAGTAACGCATTCTAGTGAACGGTGTGTGAATAATATTGGTGAATGCGCATTTTGAAATATAATTGGGAGCTTATATTACGGGGCTCTTGTCACTGTTTCGCATCAGCCTTCAGCCTGCAACTTTCTTGGACTGTTGTTGCAAAAAATAGCGCGTGATTCATGTGCGCAGAGGTAATTGCTGGCTCGTGTAATTTCATAATTTGCCTGTCAGCTCTTCGCACTCGTCTACGACTTACACCATCGCCTTGCGTTTATGCTGAGAAATTCACACTCGTAAGCTGTGTAGTATCTCGCAAAGGATACAGTCAGCTATCGATTATTAGGATTGAATAACAAAAGCATCTTTTAATAACAAAAGCTAGAACACAAAAATCTAAATAATTTATGTGACACAAACGACCGTAAACTGAACTATTTTTTAAAACTCTCAAACTTTAAATGAAAGCATTTCTTTTTAAATCATAAAATACGTTCTAGACCAGGAAGACGGCAAGCTGGCTAGCAGAGAATATGACAAAAGACGGGCATGCAGTAGCCATACTATCTGGGGATTTGACGGTTCAACAAAGGATTGAGGTTTTGGATAGATTCAGAAATGGTCTTGAAAAAGTTCTAATTACGACAAATGTGCTGGCAAGAGGTTAGTTTCATTAATTCTACATTTAATGGCAGAATTGATAAACTATTATGTATTGTATTTAACATTATTTTCCTATTCCCATTTATATTATTCGCTTTCATCCTATCAGCTGTTATTCTAGTCACCCTTAGCTGTCTGTTCTGGACTTCATGAGCCTTGTTCTTCATACATATTTTTATTGGCCTATTTTTACAGTTTTGAGTAACTGCACGGAATAATCAGGCTCAAACCACTTAGTAGGGTGGGTCGAAAATACAAAAAATTGTAATTCCAATTTGGAATTAACGCAAAAGGGTGTATTTTCATATCAAAATTTTCTAAAAATAAAAAAAAAACTGTTTAAAATCGACTAATGTTAAGAACTGCCCTAGGCGAGAAATATATAAGAAACATAGGTTATTTTCATTTTTCTCTGAAAGTATTGATTTTATTGCAAAATTTTATAAGAAGAGTTTCCAAATCTCGACGAAATACATCTTTTTTTTACCAATTTTTGCTTACGAGCGTCGTTTTCAAGGCCGCGTCCTCGCTGTGAGTCTTGGGTTGTTATTTACGTCTTTACGTCTAAGTATACCATTAAGCCATTTCCCTTTCAGGGTAGGCGTGACAGTACCCGATTCGGATAGTGTTTTTAGGTGGATAGTTTCTTGTAGTAAATAACTACAAGTGTGGACTCACCACACAAGCTGAAAGTAAATAAAAATGTACCTTTTTGCGTAGCAGAAAATAGCTTAATATTGTATTTTCTACTTCTTTAAATAGTTATTTTGATTTCTCTTGAAAACGACTGATCGTATGCAAAGATAAGTAAAACAGGAAAGATGTGTTTTGGAGAGATCTAGCAAAAAAGTCGCCAAAACCCAGAAAGCAAAATAGGCAATACAGTGAAATTTTAATTCCAAGTTTCGATTCTTGGGTCTTTGCGATTTTTGCTTAGTGCACTTTTGTCACTGGAAAGTTTTCAAGAACCAGAAACAAGTATTTTTCTATTTACACAGGTATTAAGAATTTTTCCGAAAACGGAAGTAAATTAAATATGAAATATCTCTTAGAAAATGATAGATTAACATCCGCAGAAAATTGAAAAGACTTTTTTGGCCACCAGGAATCTAAAAACAATAGACACTCAAGAAATCTTATAAACTCTGCAAACAAGAAATTTTATAAACCATTTTTTTGAGTGTGGGTAACGGAGCTGCCTATCTATCCATTCAAAACTAATTATACTTTTTTAGGAGCCCAATATATTAACGTAGGTTTGTATGATTCTCAATTTTTCTAACCGGGAATCGATTTTGTATTTACTGATATTGTGAATTTAATTATCACTGCATGTGGCTGATTTTAATAAAAAGATCTTGAATTTACTAAAAATTATATTAATTTTTAGTTATAGTAATATTGCATCACAAACTTACCTCAATGATATTGATTATCACAGAGGAATCCGTTCAATTTGCATTTACTGTGTCCTAATCAGTAGATTGTAGCCAACAATACAGATTGGTTCCAATACTGACAGGACATCTAAACTAGCCCTAACCATTTTACAATTAAATTTGATCGTAACACATATTTGCATTTAAATCTTAATAACGAGAAAATCAAAGAATTGTGGATTCACTCAAGGGAGAGATAATTGCATAATTTGTATTACGATTTTAGTTTATTTAGAAAATCACTCTCATATGATAACAAACAAACTGGATTCTCCTTCAATACAAAATCAAGAACCAAAACTTTCTTCGCACAACGAGGTCTTCATCGTGAAATAAATTCCAAAGTCGTTAACGAGTTCCATTCAGGCTCCAAATTTTTTAACTGAAGTAAAAACTCCCATTTAATTTTTAAATTTAATTATATACATTTAACTTTTTCACACAACGAGGTCTTTATAGAAAGATAAAGTTCAGAGCCGTTATAAAAATTGCATACACTAATTTAAAAAAAAATGATTCTAAAACTTACCCCTTGAATGACAGGTAGACGAATTGATACCGATATGCCGGAATGAATATATTAGGTCCATTGATCCCACGCTATCCCCACTTATTAGCTGATGGCGCGCGCAATCGATCGTATGATCGAATGATTTCATGAATCATCTCTTTGTTCCACCTGCTTGTCCACTTTTGAGTCAGAGGCGTATCAATATTAATCTTCGCCCGTACCTTTGTGATTTAATTCTAATTTAATTCTGATTTAATTATAACTTATGAAAATAGAACGGACCGTCTCAGGTTACTTTGTATCACCTCGAGAATCTTGGTGATTTTTCCTCATAGTTTTGAAATAAAAATGAAATTACTCCATCGCCTGTTCACCGTAAAATCCTGTGCCTGGCTGCTTTTTTAACAAAAATCTTCTATATGGTAGAAAACTGTGTGGATTTGAGGAGTAATAGAAAAATGCAGGTCTAAGTGTCTCCTTCTAAGAGCTGCGATGTTTTATCAATAATTAGGATGTAAATTTTGTCCACAGCTGCATAGCGCGCTGTTACAACTTCTTTAATATTTTCGAAATATTTGCCGTACTTTAAGCATCCTAAGCTGCACTTATTGTTAGAAAGCAAAATATCTGATCCAGCAAAAGTCTCGTGCAACCTACGGATACGGAGCGACCCAAGGACGACCGCCTTCGTTGGAACGCAGTGATGCTTTTCGGGCTACGAACCAGTGAATGCTTGGCAGCTTCGAGAGCATCGATGTTCTGAATAACTAGTTTAACATATTATTCTGGGTACAACCGTCGCAACTGCCTTATAAGGTCTCGAGTGCGCAGCAGAAACAATTTTGGAGAATATGTAGTTCCAGTATATTCAGCACTTCTCATTTTTGACAATTGACTCGATCTATCCTGGAGCGTTTGGCGGAGCGGTATGAAAGCCAACGCCGTAAGAGTGAAAGAGATGGTAATAAAGCACTCGAATGCCTTGGTTCAAAATGCGGTATGCTAAAGTGGAAATCACACCGTTTTAGCACTCAAAAATGAAACCCTACGTACCACAATTCAATATGGGTGTTTTAGGGGAAGCAAACGTTAGCTCAAACGACATGGACTGATTCTTCACATTTCTGTAAAAGTTTCCGTGCATTTTCTTGTCAAGGAGCTGTTCGAGGGAATTGATAACATTTGCTTTCCTCACTCGGGCTTTTAGGATTGAGGAATCTAGATGAAGGAATGCACTTTTCTTACTTCTGATTTTAAGATCCAGGCCAAGGGTCTCGGCCACCTGATCCGCGGATTTGTAAAGGAACGCTCCGTGGGCAAATATCTCGTGATTCCTGATTATATTCAGAATAAGATCTCTTCTATTTGCGCCGGCGTGAAATGTGCCCAGGATAATTCAGTTAGAAAGATACTGGAAATTTAGAAGTACGCGCCCGCATTTAAGGCCTGTACAGGCTCAGCCGCAGCTACGCCAGCGTAGTGGCGTTTGCGTCTGGATAGAAACCATGGGGCACAGTACTTGTGGACAAACGCAGCTACGCTACGCCCCAATTTGCCGTCAAAAATCCTAAATTGACGCGCGTCTCAGCTGCGTAGCAGTGGTCGAGAAATGTTTTTTTGAATTACTCTGTGTTAAATTCCTCACAAATCTCGGGAAGCCAATTTGTGTGTTTTTTTTATTCTTTTAGCAATACTGTTGCAAATACAGCGACAAAATGGTTCATTTCAACGATATGATTTTCGATCTTTGAATAAATGTCTGAAATAAAGTAATTGTTATTCAGAACTAATGAAGACAGACTTTGAAATCGCAAATGTAGTAGTACAGTTTTGTTTAATTATTACAAACACTTTGTTTAAACAAAGCAACCGCATATCACTTTGTTCTAGAAAAAAAATTTACGTTGTCTCAAACTCGTTGTCCTTTGCTATTTAAATGATATTAGTAACCGAAAATTGTAACAAATGTTAAAGTTATAAATAACTCATAGAGTTATTTCTTTAACTAAAAATTTAACTATTCCATTTTCAATTGAAAATTAATCATTTCTAGTTTAAAATTCAACAATTTGGATGAAAATTTGTATTTTTTAATTGAAAATTCAACGATTTCGTTGAAAATTCACGTCTTTTGTTAAAAAATATTTTTTTTTTCTCCAGAAAATGATCTATTTCTTTAAAAGTTATTCTTCTTGTTTAAAAATTCTTCTTTTCGGTTAAAAATGCAGGTATTCCAGTTAATTATTTATCATTTTAGTTGAAATTACATCTGGCCTGGCCTGGTTTGATCAAGTTCAAAGTATATAAATGCCTTTGAAGACAATTGTTAATCACTTTTTGTCAGAAAAATCAATTTGGCTACTAGAAAAACTCATTTGTTGAGAATTTGTTTATGCAATTTTTTATAAAAATATATAATGTTAACTTCTGCCAATATTTCGTTGTAAATTGTTACGCTTCTGAAAAATCTCAGTAACTGCCGTGAAGCAAACAATTTTTCGCATGAGAAAAACACGCTGGAAAGAATTTGTTTATAAACATTGTTTATAATAATTAAGTAAAATATTATCAGAATTACTTCTGTTCTTTGAGTGTAGATGCAATAATTCGAGCTAATAGAGAGTTTCTGTCTATATTTGTCCTCGTATATTTCTTTTATATAATATTGCTCTGCAAAAAAATAACTAATCGCAAACCACAATTCTCTGAAAAATTTAATACTGAGTATTTATAAAAAAAAAAATTTAATCGGTCAAAAATACGACCTGTGGGTGATTATGAGCAGTAAATTCCTATTCTAGACAACCGTGCGGCACTTGTCAAGAGTGGGATCGCTACGAATTTTGCTGGTACGCCTCAACTGAGTATAATTTGAAATGCGTTCCAAACTGTGTGGGGTACGGCTTGCGCGTCGGGGTAGGCGTTGGCAACCGAGCGCGTACAGGCCTTTACGGTGTGGGATGTATAAGCGCGGGTTGTACGAGTTGATACGCAAGCTTCTCTGTATATGCATGTTCTTACGCTTGGCTATGTCGAGGGCCGTTAGCTCGTGCTTCGTCCAGGGAACCGCCTCAAATGAATAGAGTAGAACCGGGATGGCAAGCATGTTAGTCGCAGCGGAATGAGACGCTTATTTCTGCTTCGAAAGGCCTCCTGTTATATTCTGAATGCTGTTCTCAGGCACGCATAGGAATAGGTAGGGCTGTCCAGCTCCAATCTGTTTAATAGCACTCATATCCATGAGCTCAATCCAAAGTCCATACCAATCTCTTGTTCGTACCTCTTAATGATCTAAAAAGCATCCTAAAGCTGCCCTGCTACAGAAGCATAGATCTATAGGTCATCCATGGTAGAGTCTATGTCAAGTGATAACAACAATTTTCTTCTTGAAATGGGATTTTGCTGTAACTGAGCGTATATAGTCCTATATTAGCGAAGAAAAATTCCGCCGAATGGTTTTTGAAAATTCCATATCTTTGGTTCTAATTAACCTAGTGTACTTTTAAGGTGTGCAATTGTTTGTAACGACATGTACTTTCAAATGATAAAACTCTCGTAAAGAAAACAATTTTTACATTTTTTTGAAAACAAAAAATCAGAATCGCTTTTTGAAAATAAGTGTTCTTTAGTTTTTCACATTTTTTCGAAAACCGCTATAAATATGCTTTACGTGTCCCATAAGTTTTATCTTGGTACCGCCAGTGGTTAATGAAAAAAAAAATTAATCGTGCGGTCCTACAAGACGAAGCAACGCGGTTACTGCGTGGCATAGTGCAGTCTATGACTTTTCAGACACTTGATTGCTTTCCACGTAACACGTGGATTTATAAAGTTTGAAAGTATAGTGAATTACCTTTTTGAGCAACCATTTTTAATTGTTGAAACATTTTTTTAAACAACTGAATAATTGAGAGCCACATATAAACAATGAATGTGAGTAGGGAATCAAAGAACGTATTATTTGCTACAACGAACCGTGCACGTTTTACGCATTTCGCTCCGACTTCTAAATACGTGTACTATATTAAAGACATCGGGACTTGCATGTTGGTGGCGGATGTGAGAACGTGTTTAGTGACAGGTGGTGAGAGGATTTTACGGAATTTGTGTGGAAGGTGTGAGTTGAGTGTGAGGGTGGAAGCCTAGGAGGTGAGAAGGGTTGTGTGGGGTGAATTGGGGAGATAAGAAGTAATTTTCAGCGTAGGTGTAAGGTGGCATTTAGTTAAATAGAGAAAGTGAGGTTAGGTCCGCAAGTAATCGGGGGAATTTGTGGTCAGGAGTCTTGGGCATTCGAGGGGTCAAGGGTGGTTCTCGCCGAGTTGGGGGATGTCAAGGGAGAGAAAGGGGTGTCTCCTGGGGCTCTGAGGAATTGAAAAAAAAGGGAAAGGAAGGAACAATTTGGCGGCGGTAGACGGTAGCATTCTTCAGATACATCTGTCGGTTGCGGAAGGAACTGCATGGAGAGGTTCCATTTACCGACGACAGAGGGGGAGGTGAGCAGCGAGAGTACTGGCAGTGCTGGTAGTGAAATTGACGGGGAGGAAATTTTCCACAAGCCTCGACGGCCAACAGCACGTGGCCCGGTGTCGAGCGGTGCGTCGGGGAGAGGGAGAGAGCGGAACGGTGGGAAAGAAGGAAGCGAGAAGGTAAGGGAGAGAGCGTCTAGCGCAAGTGACGGGGAGGATCTCTTGCAGAGGAGGAGAGACAGCCAAGAGAGTCCGGAGAAAAGCGAGGTTGAGAGTCCATTTAAAAAAAGCGGGATAAGACGTAGGTCCCCCCCCCCCCCCCCCGAATGGAGGGGAAGTCGGAGAAGGAAGCTCTCGGGATGCTGTTAGGCGAGATCAGGGGGATAAGGGAGGACGTAAGGGGGATTAAGGAGCAGATGGAAAGCATGAGGGAGGACTTGAGAATCAGAGATGAGTAAGGAGGTGTGTGTGTGTGTGTGTGTGTTGAACTAGATGACGAGCTGGGGGGAAGAGATTAAAGGTATTTGGAAGAGGGCAGAGAATATGATAGAAGAGAAAGTGGGAGAGCGTAGGAATGAAAAGGAAGAGAGGGCGGATAGGGAAAGGATAAGGGCAATGGAGTTGAGAATGGAGAGAAAAGAGAAGGCAGACAGGGGAAATAATATTGTGATAAGAGGGTTGAAGCTCAAGAGTGGGGAAGGAAGGGAGGGCGTGGAAGCGCTGCTACAGAGCATAGGACGGGTTAAAGGCACGGTAGGGAAAGTTAAGTTGGAGGGGAGAAAGGAGAAGGAAGTGGCGGTTGTGGAGTTGGAGAGCTGGGAAGAAAAGTTGGGGGTAATGCGAAATAAGAATAGGATAAAGGATAAGGGAGTTTTCAGCGATCACGATTTGACGAGAGAGGAAAGGGATGTGCAGAAAATGCTGTACGACAGGGCTAGGAGGGAGAGGAGTGAAGGGACATCGCCGAAGGTAGGATATCGGAAAATAAAAGTAGACGAGAAAATGTAGGTGTGGGACGTGGAGAAAGAGGTGTTTAAAGAAGTGCAGGGGGATTTGTTTCGTAGGAAGTAGGGGGTGGGGGTAATGCAGGGTAGAGGAGTAGTGAAGGTGCTGTACTGAAACGTAGCAGGTGTAAAGGAGAAGGATAATGAGTTCTGGAGGTTCTGGAGGGGGAATAGGTGGAGACTCCAGGAGGCGGTCAGAGTCAAAAAGAAAGGAAGGGCTCGTGGGGGAATTATAACGGGGGTTAGAGATGGATTAGAGGAAAAAGTTCATGGAGGGAAAGAGGGGGAGGGAGTGCAAATGAGGGAAGTAAAGATAGGAGGGGTAACGTGTAAGTTTGTGACAGTGTACAATAAGGATGGGATGGAAAGAATTGAAGGAAGGGTGGAAGACTTGTTAGGCGAAAGAGAAGAGGGTATGGTGGTACTGGATGGGGACTTCAATACGAGGATGGGGAGGGTAGGGGAGAACATTGAAAGGAAATCGAAGGATAAGGTAATAAATAAGGAGGGGGAGACTCTAAGGGACTGGATGGAGGATAGAGGCTGGGCGGTGGCGAATGGTATGGCAACTGGGGACTAAGAGGGAGAATACACATATGTAAGTAAGGTGGGGGTATCGGTGATAGACTATGTAGTCATGAATATGCAACGGTGGGAGGAGACGGAGAGATTCGCAGCAGAAGGGAGGGTAGAATCAGAACATCAGCCATTAGGGTTGTGGAGAAGGGCTGAGAGCGGCGGAAGGCAAGCTGGAGAAGAAGTGTCGACGGGGGAGAGGGTGAGCTGGACGAGGGAGGCGATAGAGAGGATTTAAAAGAGGAAGTGAAAGGGTGCGTGCAAAAGAAGGTATTCGAAAAGAAGAAGAAAGGAATGGTGAAGCCGTGGTGGGATAGGGAATGTAAAAAGATGAAAAGGAAGGTGAAGAGGAAGTACAAGAAGTGGAAAGAGGGTACTGCGAAAAGGGAGGTGTACGTAGAAGTGAGCAAGGGTTTTATATTGATGTGTAAGAAGAAAGAACAGGAAAAGGTGAAAGAGCTGGAAGAGGAGTTAGGATATGTTAAGACAGAGGGGGACGTCGGGAAGATAATAAATAGGTTTAGGAAGCGTAGAGTGGAGATAAGGGGGAAGATGGCTTAATGGTATACATACATACTATTCATTCAATGTGTACGTTGTTTTCTAGATAAAAACTTTTTAAGTTCAAAAAGATTTGTGTCTGTACTTTTTATGAAAAAATTTTTTAATTTCGTATTTACCAGCAGAGTTGAAATTTTTTATTTAAATTTTCAGAAGTATCACTTTATTTAAGATTTTCAGATGTTTAGCTTATTGAAGCCCAGAAGTTTGGTATAAAATTTGAGAGAAATTAAGGTTTTATTACGATTAGCTGTTTAAATAATTAATCATTTTTGTCAATTTGAACAGTTTTATAGCAAATAATCATCGGTAAGATATTTTTAGTCACTTCCCTAAAAACAATTGAATGTATTTATTGAAATATAGCCAAACTCTTTACATGTTTATACATATAGTTCAAGTAATGAATAATCGTTGTCAATTTGCAAAGCATCGTAGAAAAAAGTCATCGGAAAAATATTCTTAGTTCATTCTGTAAAAAACTGAGCTTATTTGTTGAAAAATAGTCAAAATCTGCATTTGTTTATGAAAATTGTTTAAATAAATAATAATTCTTGAAAATTTGCAAAGTATCGTATCAAAGAGTTATCGGAAATACATACTTAGTTGATTCTGTAAACCAATTGAGCCTCTTCACTGAAAACTACTTAAACTCTGAATATGTTTAAATAATCAGTAATTATTCTAAATTTGCACAGTATTGTAGGAAAGAGTTATTGGAAAAACATTCTTTGTTGATTCCGTGAAAAATTGAGCCTTTTCGCTGAAAAATAGCCAAACGATGAATTTGTTTGTGAAAATTGAACGAAAACGAACTTTTGTTCATTAATTTGTTTGTAACGTAATAAAGAATTTTTCTAATTATTCTCACTCACGGGAAACTATTTCTAGATAGTTTTTAGCACAGATATATAACCTTCTTTGATAAATCTGAAAATCCTAAAAAATGGTACTTCTGAAATGTTAAAAAATGTAAACTTTGTTGTTGAAAAAAAAATTAATAAATTTCATTATAAAAAGCCCCAAAACACAAATTCTATGCATACCTAAATATTTCTACTCTACCAGCATATGAAAATTCCTTATGAAGCTATAATTTTCGGATATTTCTCTACTGCGCGTGCGTCGTGTCAGCAAAAGGATTGGTTACTGTGGGCGCGCTTATTTAAAATGATTAAATATGCAAATAAATTGTCTATAACTAATGATAATGGTAAAATAATTAAATAATAATAATAAAATTCAAAGGAAGGAATACCTTTTTTATCACAAATAATTATTTTAAATTATTCCTAATATCTTTATGCACTTTACAATTATTATTTTTTATAAGCATTTGATTTGCACATTTAATAATTTTAAATAAGATTAGGTTGTAAATTTTAAATTAGGTCGTAAATGTAATGCAAAAATATTGAATTTTATGTTAGAGCTTGCATCTAACACTCTTCTAAAAACTGATAAAAATTTATTTAAAAGTGGAACGGATATAAAGATTTTGTTTTCAAGACAAAGTACTTGGAATATATAATAAGTGAATATTTATATTCCAATTGATTTTAAGAATTTTTAAGTTTTAATACCTACAGAAGAAGTTTGCACCTCCTCATATCAAAATCATTTTACTGAACTAAAGTATCTTCTCTTCATCTAGCATCAAGGAAAATCACCATCACCACTGTTACTTTGTATAGGAATCTAACTCTAAACAGCAAACATACTTAATTCACAAAATTGTCGTAGCGTTTCACCGAAGAATACATCACACTAGTCAAACATAATAAAAGTTTATTTTATTCAAAACTACGTTTACAAAACTCATATATCAAAACAGCAACAAACGGACTTTACCAAAATTTTGTTAGTGAATAAAAACTGCTCAAAATAATTACACTACCTGTCAATAATTAAAGTTAACCGTCCCATTTTTGTACAATAGAGTAATAATACAATTTATTCGTGAAAACTCTTTACTTTAATAGCTAATTTATTCTTTAATGAAAATTATTTATACAAGAAAGACAGAATTCGCAGAAACTCGAACAACGTATCAACATTGTTTACGCAACTTTGGATTCTTCAAAATATCCTCCTCTCGCTTTCAGAGCAGACGCACATACTTTCGGCATTCGTGCAATTAATTTCTCAAGAATTGATGCGGAGATTTGATTCCAGCAAGTCTGCAGAAAAATGTGAAGAAAATGAGAAAAAATGGAAGAGTCTACATCGTCGATAAGGTTGTCCACTTAAACGGAATTTGCAAGCAACCTATACAACCAAGATCCACAAGTATAGCGACCTAAAGCATGAAGTAAAGACAATATGGAGGAATGTGAAACATGCATCTATTCATCCTATTGTGGTTTCAGCTATAGGCAATGTGCACACAAGATGCACTGAACATCTTGAACATTTAGGAGTCAGTAGGGTACTGGCAGCAGCTCAGAAGGCAGTTTTATTAAACAGTTATCGCATTGTCCGAAACTGCCTAGACCTTCAGGAAGCAAGCGACTAAAAAACTATGGAGTGGCTGATGCTAGCTCTAACAAAAGAAACAACAGGCTTCTATGTTCACCTTCAACGCTCGCGGCCGGTGCGTAAGGATAACAGCGGTAAAAGACGAACTCCGATCTACACCTTGCTCCTAATTTTGTACCTTATACAACATCATCGCAAAATATTTCAAAAATTGTATTAAATTAATTTATGACATGCTCATCTCATCAGGCACTTGACTTAGTCCATGGCTGATGATGAAAAACCGGGTTTACCTGAGAACAAGTTTAAAAAATAATAATATATACCTTTGTGGCTCAGGCGGGTAGACGCTTGGACTTCCTGTTAAAGGTCCGGGGTTCGATCACTGAGTCGGTACCGCTGGACATTCTTCTATATACTTTTACCCTGGTTCTGTTGGTTTGGATTCTACCTTAAGCTGTAGGTCCCCCGACAATGCAACCACCCCACTGCAACCCAGTCCGTGGATGGTAGGGTAAAACACCAGGCTGACAGGCCTCGTGTATAATGGTTTACACAAAAATCCAATTGTGACGGCGATCGATGTGACGATTGAAATTTAAAAAAAGTATTTAACAAGAGTAAATAAACTATAATACACATAATTAGATGTGAGCTATTAACAGTAGGAAACTCTAAATATACATATGCAAATATACATAATTAATGTTAAATGAGTAACCAAAAAGGAATTTTCTAAAGTGATATTGTGAAGGTGAATTTCTGATTGCTATAGGTAGTTTGTTCCAAGGACGAGCACCATAAATAATAAAAGACCTTTGCATTTTACACCTGCGATGTGGCTGAATTTTTAGTAATAAAATGGAAAAGGTTTAAAAGATAGTGTGGAGCTTTATTACTGAATGGGCTATAAAGCAAGTTGTCCATAAAAATTGTCTTCTTTTGGCAACGTTAAGAAGTCCTGCTCTTTCTCTACACTGGGTAATATGTTCACTTTTAGGGATGTTATAGATGAACCAAATGCAGACATGAAGCTTACCCTCAAGCTTGGCATTAAACTTATCAGTGATATCGATGTACACCACACAGCCGTAGTCAAGAAAGGGTGGATGAGGCTTTTAATTAAGAGGATACGCGTTGGAGTAGGAAGTGATTCTTCATAAGATAAACGTTTATTTTTCAGCCTGCTGTCCTTAAAAAATTGACTTGTTTACACTTCCATTTTTTACAGAATTTTCTTAAAACTAACCCTTAAAAAAACTAACATCCATCCATACCTTATATCTAAGACCGCACGCTCTTATCGCCTTGCCTTCCTCGCTTCGCCTCGCCTCGCTCGCATGTCCCTACGTTTCGCATTGCCTCGCATTGCGAAACTCTGCTTCCGCGGCTAATACCTAATACTTAACTACTATTTACATTATTTACAGATTACTTATATCTACTTCCTCTCCTATTTACAATCTTTCCTTCTCCATTCCTCGTCCTCCTTCGTTCTTTTCTCCATCTTACCCATGCTACTGCCCTTTTGTCCCCCTTTTCGTGCATCAATACCTCCATGTTTATCCCACTCCTTTCCACCTCCACGCACTCCTCCAACCAGTGCTCCTTGCTATAAGCTCCTGACTTCCTTTCTCTCCTTTCTCACATAAATATTGCGCTCTCGCCCTTAGCATACTCCACACATAGTTCCCGTTAAACCTTGACTCTCTTATTCTCTCTTCCCCTGCTGTCTTCTTTCTCTCCATGCCGTTTTGCTCAACCAACTCATATACCTTCCTTCCTTCCTCGTGCATCCTTCTCACTTCATCCATCTGCAGTCCATTCGTTCTAAAATACCTTTCCCTTTCAACCTCCATCTTCCCACCCCTCTCCTGTTCTCCTCCCACCAACACTCCCTAACCAACTTACTTCCCCCCTCTTCCAAACATTTCTCCGCATATTTACACGCCCGACTCCCCGCTAGAATCCCTACACTCGTTCTCCCCGTCTCCCTCCTGTCAATATAATTAGGCGTGTTCCTTGCCAACCCCAGTGCCCAGTTTACATACCTCTCCTGTGTCCTATTTACCTCTTCACTTTCTTTCCACCCCCACACCTCTACTCCATACAATAGCACACTCATCACTAGTGAGTGAAACAATTTCATTCTCCTTCCAAAATCATCTGCGAATAACTTCTTTCCCAACCCCCACACCTGCCTCATCACCACATTTGCCCTCCTCACTCTCTCTTTTATGTGACCATCCACTCCCCCATACCTCCGAAACAAGAAGCCCAGGTAAAAAAACTCTTTTACCTCCTGCACCGCCTTTCCCTTCCACTTCCACTCCCCTCCCTTATCCCTTCCCCCTCCTTTTCTGAACACCTTAACCTTGGACTTTTCCGCATTCAGCTCTAGCCTGTTCTTATCCAGGTATCTTCTCAACCTCTTCATCATCTCCTTTAAGGCCTCCTCGCTTCTTGCCAGCAACACTATGTCATCTGCATACGCTAGTGACCAGATTCTAACCCCTCCTATCCTGACTCCTCCTACCAACCCGGCCTCCAGCTTACTTGACATATCCGCAATTAAAATGGCAAAAAGCGTTGGGCTAAGCGGACACCCTTGCCTTAACCCTTGCCTTAACTTTGAGATCCACAAAAAACGCGTACACTCTCTACCCCTTCTTCGCTAATTCTCTATCCACCACGTGCTGCAGAACGTAGATATTGTCGATAGTACTCCTGCCAGCCCTAAAGCGCGCCTGCGTCTCTGGTAATATTCCTTTCCCCTCGACATCCTTCCGCAGCCTCTCCGCCAACACCATCGCGTATAGTTTATACGCCGTATTCATAAGCGTAATCCCTCTCTAATTTTCCTGTCTATCCCTATCCACCCATGGCTTAGGTTATGTATAAAAGTGTTGGCCCACAAAAAGTATACTAATTAATATAATTATACAAATACCTAGCCATGGGTGGAAATAATTATATTCTAAAATCAATCACAATTATCTCTTGGAAAAAAACTTTAAAAGCAAAACTTTAAAAATTTGACAAATAATCATTAAGAAAAATGTATAAAATGGAGGCTCTCCTCTTTCGTCTATCCTGATGTTTCAACTAATTATAACTGATGAGGCCCTACGTCGACGGGCGAAACGTCTGAAGTTTTGAAATAAAGAAAATACTGACTCCCTCCTCCCTCCATACTTTATTCACTCCCTCCTTCAGCCTCTCTTTAACCTCTTGAGTACTAAACAGCCATGCTTCGTTCTCTATCCAGTCCAGTCGATTTTGAGTTTATCAATATTCACAATTTAATTATAACTGGAGTTGGCTGATTTTAGTTAGAGATCTTAATTTTACTAAAAATTACATTAATTTTTAGTAATGGTAATGTTGCATTTTAAACTTATCTCAATTATATTTATTTTCATTGAGATATTCGTTCTATTTGCGTTTACTCTTTCCTGTCCAGTAAATGGCAACCAACGATATAAGTTGATTCCAATACTGATAGGATATTAAAACTAGCCCTAACCATTTTAAATTTAATTTTAGAATAAATGATTTTATTATGAATTGGATTCTCCTTTCTTCCCTTCTTTTAGAGACTGAGATACCAAAACTTTGTTCGCACTGCGAGGTCTGTATTGTTAGATAAAGTGCAATGTCGTTACGAATTCCATTCTGGCTCTATTCTTTTCGAAAAATTAAAACAAAATAATTGCCCATTCAAATTTCGGTAGCTGATGCAACCATGCACGAGGTCTTTATCGTGAAATAAAGTGCAATGTCGTTACAATAAATGTTGAACGCACTACCTTATCATTTATTTGATTCCCCACACTAAATGCAAACATGCACAACGAGGTCTCCACAAAAACATGGAGTGCACTGTCGTTACAATCATGCATAAACTACTTTATATAAAAAAAAATAAAAATAAATTTCCACAAACTCACTTCTACTATTCTAATTCAAGCAGAATTAGAATAGTATCCTAGAAGTGTTCTTAAAATTTGTTGAAGGAGAATCCCGACTAGTTGCGTCCTTTGAATGATGATTTGTATGATTCAAGTTTCTGTCTTCAATGACAGGTAGATCATTGAGACCAAGAGAAGCTCCTTCCTCATAGGGGATCAAGTAAGAAGTCCATCGGTACCGATACCGGGATCGATATATAAAGTGCATTGGTACCACGCTATCTCTACTTATTAGACGATGGCGCGCGCAATCGATCGTATGATCGAATGATTTCGTGAAGCATCCCTTCGTTCCACCTGCTTGTCCACTTATTAGTCAGAGACGTATCAATATAAATATTCGCCCGCAGCTTCGCAGTTTAATTCTAATTATGAGGATAGAACGGACCGTCTCAACATCAATCTAAACCCCTTCCTCATTTCTACGTACTCTTCCCTTCTCGCATTACCCTCTTTCCACTTCTTGTACTTTCTCTTCACCTTCTTTTTCATATTTTTACATCCCCTATCCCACCACGGCTTCACCATTCCTTTCTTCTTCTTTCTAAATACCTTCTTTTGCACACACCCTTTCACCTTTTCTTTCAGATCCTCCCACATCTCTTCCACCGACTCCCCTTCAAAACGTATCTTTCCTAACTGCTCCTGATACTTCTCGATCGCCTCCCTCGTGCAGGTCACCCTCTCCCCTATCGATACTTCTTCCCCAGCTTGCCTTCCGCCACCCTCCCCTCTTATCCACAGTCCTAACGGCTGATGTTCTGATGCCACCCTCCCCTCCACTGCGAATTTGTCCGTCTCCTCCCACCCTTGCATATTCATGACCACATTGTCTATCACCGATACCTCCACCTTACTTACATATGTGTATTCTCCCTCTTCGTCCCCAGTTGCCATACCAGTCGCCACCGCCCAGCCTCTATCCTCCATCCAGTCCATTAGAGTCTCTCCCACCTTATTTATTATCTTATCCTTCGATTTCCTTTCGAAACTCTCCCCTTCCCTGTAATGTCCCCTTTACCTCCCCATTCTCGCATCAAAGTCCCCACCCAGTACCACCACACCCTCCTCTCTTTCGCCTAGCAAGTCTTCCACCCTTTCTTTAATTCATTCCATCCCATCGTTATTGTACACTGTCAAAAACTCACACGTTACCCCTCCTATATTTACTTCCGTCATTTGCACTCCCTCCCCCTCTTCCTCTCCATGAACTTTTGCCTCTAATCCCTCTCTAACCCCCGTTATAATTCCCCCAATGGCCCTTTCTTTCTTCTTCACTCTGACCGCCTCCTGGAGTCTCCACCTATACGCCCTTGGCAGCTTTGGCTTTATTCTATCCCATTCCTTTCAGTACAGCACCTTCACTACTCCTCTACCCTGCATTACCCCCCCCCCCCTCTACTTCCTACGAAACAAATCCCCCTGCACTTCCTTCATCACCTCTTTCTCCTCGTCCCACACCCACATCTTCTCGTCTACTCTTATTTTCCGATATCCTACCTTCAACTATCTCCCTTCTCTCCTCTCCCTCCTAGCCCTGTCGTACAGCATTCTCTGCACATCCCTTTCCTTTCTCGTCAAATGGTGATCGATGAAAACTCCCTCATCCTTTATCCTATTCTTATTTCGCATTACCCCCAACTTTTCCTCCCAGCTCTCCAACTCTCGAACCGCCACTTCCTTCTCCTTTCTCCCCTCCAACTTAATTTTCCCTACCATGCCTTTAACCCACCCTATGCTCTGTAGCAGCTCTTCTACGCCCTGCATTTTCTCCCCGCTCTTTAGCTTCAACCCTCTTATCACGATATTATTTCTCCTGTCTAAAGGTTTTCCTCGAAATATCCGCAACTTGTTCATTCCAAGTAAAAAGAGCGATTAAGAATATATCCTAAATCTTTCACAGATAGCACGAAGGGAATGAGGCGCCCATCGATCAAAGGAGGAGGTAGAGTTGCAATTATTTCAAGTGATTGAGAGGAAGAAGTTCCTATGATCATAGCCATAGTTTTAGCAGGGTTAAGATTGGGGCCACTTGGCAAGGCCCACTGCACCACCAGATCGATATCCTCCTCTACCTTTTGAACTAAGGTCTTAAGAGTGGCAATAGGCTCGGAGATGTAGAGCTGGAAGTCTTCAGCATGTTTGTATAGTTGCAGTGTCGAAGTTCACTACCAAGTTCCGAGGTATAAATATTAAATAGAGTGTGTGCAAGCGTGGATCCCTGAGGGACACTACTCTTAACCTCCCCACAATCAGACTGCTCACCATTACCAATTTGTCTTCTTTCAGAACGATTACTCAGATAAGATTCAAACCATTTAACAACCGAAGCTATTTGAGCCTAGTCAATAGTAGATTATTATCGTTAACTGTATCAATTGCCAGTTTCGTGTCAGAAATTATTTTAAATGAAACTGTAAGTGTATTATACCTGCCCTGAAACCCAGATTGTATTTATTCCATTAAATTGTTTGTTTCAATGTGAGCCGTAATTTGCTGATGGACTATGGGTTCGACAGGTTTAGACAAGGCAGAGAGGATGGATATAAGACGAAAGTCTTTGGAGGAGGTAGGGTTAGATATTTTGGGAACAGGGCGAATAATTGCCTCTTTCCATGAATCCGGAAATATTTCCACCTGTAGAGATGCGTCATAGATGTGCAAGTGAATAGGGCCAATGTCTGGTAAAGCAAGGCGAATCATTTTAATTGAGATATCATCAGAAACTACAGCATTTGATTTAACCTCGAAGAGTTTTTTAATTAGGTTTTCCTGCGATATGACAGAAAATAATAAATTAGTATCATCAAAAGTAGAGGGAACTTTGGACGGGGTAGGAGTGCTGTTTGTAAGGAATATGGTCTTTATGGTAAAAGCTGTTAAAAGGTCTGCAGGGGAGAAATTGATATCAGGAACTGAAGTCAAGTCTGAGATTTTTTAATATTAAGCAATAGTCAGGAAACATAAAGAAGTGGGCTCGGATGAAGAAAACACAGGATAAAATGTCCACCAACAGCTCTGCCGTGCACACCCCGAGCACATAGGACACATACTATCTGGTCGTCCAACTCACACGGGAACGACGTACGTTCGTGCCATTTCCTGGAATGACCCCGGCTCCCGGTGATATCCTACTGTTGTCTTTATGACAGTATCTCAATATATATTGTAGCGGGAGAGCTAACCGAGGAGGGAAAATGGGAATCAGGACGCTGAGAGAAGGGTGAATACATTGAATACGACCCTTTGTTAGAAATTAAGGCATTTATTGCCACTTACAGGATAGGAAGCCGGTCCGTGGCGGGAAGCCGGTGTCCTAGCGATGATAAGTCGTGGGCGACGGAAGTCGAAGGTTCCCTCTGGGAATCGAAGCAGGTTCAGAGTGCGGAGAATCGCTGCGGATCTGGGATTCTGTGATGGGATGCTGTTGCGGGGTGACGAGAGCACTTTGCACAATTCGGGTGTTTTCACTGGCGAACGAGCCGATACTGGCTCGCACCAATCTTTTGCGTCTTCAGTTAGTAGGGCGTCTAAATTTTCTAAAATGTCACGGTCATTTATTTTGTACCCCCTTTTAAATCTTTGTAGCTCTTCCAGGAAATGCGCGGGACTATCGTCTTTATTATTACGGAATTTAATTGGCCAATTACTCATAATTTGGAAGGGTGTTTGGATCATTTCCGAAAGGAAAATAAGTTGCTGGAATTGTCTCATTATTCAAATTATTTTCAGGTTCGCTATCAGTATCTGTATTATTTGTATGGATTCTAGAGTGCCTGTTTGACCTTTCCCTTGTTGTCGAGAGTCTATGTCGTATGTTTTGTTTTGAGTTTGTTCTGTCCTGTACTGTTTCGTTGTCGTCT
>CAKNYM010040708.1:15141-26843 GCA_932195095.1 Andricus curvator
AATATTTAATCTCAAATATACTTTCGTTCACATTCATTATACTAATCACGACATTTTGATTATAGAAAGAATGCTTTATCGGTAAAGATCCTTTTTCATGTCGACTTGCCCGACTGTTGCTTGCCAATCTTTTCCTCGAAATATATTTGATTTCTCAATTGAAATGTATTCGCTTTTGATTTCAGTTATTTCAAATCATAAAACCGCGCATTATATGTCACCGATGGTGCTGTTCGTAGCGGCATGAATGCGAATTATACCCGCTCATTACAGCCAAAATTTTGCAGAGACATCTGTCGGTTGCGGCAGGTACTGCATGGATAGATCCCATTTACCGGCGGTAGAGCGGGAGGAGGGCAGCGAGAGTACTGGCAGTGCTGGTAGTGAAACCGACGGGGAGGGAATTTTCCACAAGCCACGACGGCCAACAACGCGTCGCCCGGTGTCGAGCGGTGCGTCGGGGAGAGGGAGAAATCGGGACGGTGGCAACGAAGGAAGCGAGAAGGTAAGGGAGAGAGCGTCAAGCGCAAGTGACGGGGAGGATCTCTTGAAAAGGAAGAGAGACAGCCAAGAGAGTCCGGAGAAAAGCGAGGTCGAGAGCCCGTTTAAAAAAAGCGGGATAACCCCGAGGTCACCCCCCAAAAAAATGGAGGGGATGTTGGAAAAGGAGGCTCTCGGGATGTTGATAGGCGAGATCAGGGGGCTGAGGGAGGAAGTAAGGGGGACCAAGGAGCAGATGGAAGGTATGAGGGAAGACCTGCGAATCAGAGATGAGAAATGGGAAAAGGAGGTGAAAGAGCTGAGAGAGAGAGTAGATGGGTTAGAGAGGGAAATAAAAGAAAAAGAAGTTAAAATAAAACAGATGGAAGAGGAGATTAGGGCGTGGAAAGAAAGGACGGAAAAAAGGCTTGAGAAGGTGGAGGGCAGGACGGAAATGGAAATAGGAGTCGGGGGTAGCGGGGGCGAGATTAAAGGTATTTGGGAGAGGGTAGGGAATATGATAGAAGAGAAAGTGGGAGAGCGTAGGAATGAAAAGGAGGAGAGGGCGGATAGGGAAAGGATAAGGGCAATGGAGTTGAGAATGGAGAGAAAGGAGAAGGCAGACAGGAGAAATAATATTGTGATAAGAGGGTTGAAGATGAAGAGCGGGGAAGAAAGGGAGGGTGTGGAAGCGCTGCTACAGAGCATAGGGTGGAATAAAGGCAGGGTAGGGAAAGTTAAGTTGGAGGGGAGGAAGGAGAAAGAAGTGGCGGTTGTGGAGTTGGAGAGCTGGGGAAAAATTGGGGGTAATGAGAAATAAAAATAGGATAAAGGATAAGGAAGTGTTCATCGATCACGATTTGACGAGAAAGGAAAGGGATGTACAGAGAATGCTGTACGACAGGGCTAGGAGGGAGAGGAGTGAAGGGAGATCGGCGAAGGTAGGATATCGGAAAATAAAAATAGACGAGAAAATGTGGGTGTGGGACGAGGAGAAAGAGGTGTTGAAGGAAGTGCAGGGGAATTTGTTTCGTAGGAAGTAGGGGGGCGGGGGTAATGCAGGGTAGAGGAGTTGTGAAGGTGCTTTACTGGAACGTAGCAGGGGTAAAGAAGAAGGATGAGGAGTTCTGGAGGTATATCCAGGAATTTGATGTGGTAGGACTGGTAGAGACGTGGGTGGAAAGAAAGGAATGGGATAGAATAGAGCCAAAGCTGCCAAGGGGGTATAGGTGGAGACTCCAGGAGGCGGTCAGAGTGAAGAAGAAAGGAAGGGCTAGTGGGTGAATTATAACGGGGATTAGAGATGGATTAGAGGAAGAAGCTCACGGAGAGGTAGAGGGGGAGGGAGTGCAAATGAGGAAGGTAAAGATAGGAGGGGGAATGTGTAAGTTTGTGACAGTGTACAATAAGGATGGGATGGAAAGAATTAAAGAAAGGGTGGAAGACCTGTTAGGTGAAAGAGAAGAGGGTATGGTTGTACTGGGTGGGGACTTTAACGCGAGGATGGGGAGGGAAGGGGGCCTTTACAGGGAAGGGGAGAGCTTCGAAAGGAACTCAAAGGATAGGTTAATAAATAAGGAGGGGGAGATTCTAAGGGACTGGATGGAGGATAGAGGCTGGGCGGTGGCAAATGGTATGGCAACTGGGGACGAAGAGGGAGAATACACATACGTAGGTAAGGTGGGGGTATCGGTAATAGATTATGTAGTTATGAATATGCAAGGGTGGGAGGAGATGGAGAGAGTCGCAGTAGAAGGGAGGGTAGAATCAGACCATCAGCCATTAGGGTTGTGGATAAGGGGTGAGAACGGTGGAAGGCAAGGTGGGGAAGAAGTGTCGACGGGGGAGAGGGTTAGCTGGACGAGGGAGGCGATAGAGAAATATAAGGAGCAGTTAGGGAACGTACGCTTCGAAGGGGAGACGGTGGAAGAGATATGGGAGGATTTAAAAGAGAAAGTGAAAGGGTGCGTGCAAAAGAAGGTATTCAAAAAGAAGAAGAAAGGAATGGTGAAGCCGTGGTGGGATAGGGAATGTAAAAAGATGAAAAGGAAGGTGAAGAGGAAGTACAAGAAGTGGAAAGAGGGTACTGCGAAAAGGGAGGAGTACGTAGAAATGAGGAAGGGGTTTAGATTGATGTGTAAGAAGAAAGAACAGGAAAAGGAGAAAGAGCTGGAGGAGGAGTTAGGAAATGTTAAGACAGAAGGGGACGTCTGGAAGATAATAAATAGGTTTAGGAAGCGTAGAGTAGGGATAAGCGACAAGATAGGGAGTGAGGAGTGGAGGGAGTTTTTTAAAGAATCATTTCAGGGCTCAGATTCAAGGAAGAGAGATGATGGTAGTAGAAGAACGGGGGAGGCAGAGATGGAGGAGTTGAATGACGAGGAGATAGAGAAACAGATAAGGAAGTTAAAAAGGTCAAAATCAGCAGGGCTGGATGGGCTAGAGAACGAAGCATGGCTGTTTAGTACACAAGAGGTTAGGGAGAGGCTGAAGGAGGTAGTGAAGAAAGTATGGGGGGGGAGGGATTCCCACGAGGGTGGAGAGAAGGATTAATAGTGCCTCTGTATAAGAAAGGAGAGAGGGATAGGCAGGAAAATTATAGGGGGATTACGCTAATGAATACGGCGTATAAAGTATACGCGATGGTAGTAGCGGAGAGGCTGCGGAAGGATGTCGAGGGGAAAGGAATATTGCCAGAGACGCAGGCGGGCTTTAGGGCAGGTAGGAGTACTATCGACAATATCTACGTTCTACAGCACGTGGTGGATAGAGAATTAGCGAAGAAGGGATCGAGAGTGTACGCGTTTTTTGTGGATCTAAAAGGCGCGTTTCCGTCGGTGGATAGGGGGAGGTTGTGGGAGGCGATGCAGGAGAGGGGAGTGGAGAGAGGCCTGATCGAGAGGGTAAGGGAGATATATGAAGAAACCAAAGATAAGGTAAGAGGAGGACAGGGGATTTCGGAGGGATTCTGGATGGATAAGGGGTTAAGACAAGGGTGTCCGCTTAGCCCGACGCTTTTTGCGATTTTAATTGCGGATATGGAAAGTAAGCTGGAGGCCGGAGTGGTAGGAGGAGTCAGGATAGGAGGGGTTAGAATTTGGTCGCTAGCGTATGCAGATGACATAGTGTTGTTGGCAAAAAGCGAGGAGGCCTTAAAGGAAATGATGAAGAGGTTGAGAAAATACCTGGATAAGAATAGGTTAGAACTGAATGCGGAAAAGTCCAAGGTTATGGTTTTCAGAAAAGGAGGTGGAAGGGATAAGGAAGGGGAGTGGAAGTGGAAGGGAAAGGCGGTGCAGGCGGTGAAAGAGTTTGTGTACCTGGGCTTCTTGTTTCGGAGGAATGGCGGAGTGGGTGGTCACATAAAAGAGAGAGTGAGGAGGGCAAATGTGGTGATGAGGCAGGTGTGGGGGTTAGGAAAGAAGTTATTCGCGGATGATTTTGGGAGGAGAATGAAATTGTTTGACTCACTAGTGATGAGTGTACTATTGTATGGAGTAGAGGTGTGGGGGTGGAAGGAAAGCGAAGAGGTAAATAGGATACAGGAGAGGTATGTAAAGTGGACACTGGGGTTGGCAAGGAACACGCCTAATTATATTGTCAGGAGGGAGACGGGGAGAACGAGTGTAGGGATTCTAGCGGGGAGTCGAGCGTGTAAATATGAGGAGAAATTTTTGGAAGAGGGGGGAAGTAAGCTGGTTAGGGAGTGTTGGTGGGAGAAGGAGAACAGGAGAGGGGGTGGGAAGATGGAGGTTGAAAGAGAAAGGTATTTTAGAACGAATGGACTGCATATTGATGAATTGAGAAGGATGCATGAGGAAGGAAGGAAGGTATATGAGTTGGTTAAGAAAAACAGCATGGAGAGAGAGAAGACAGCAGGGGAAGAAAGAATAAGAGAGACAAGGTTTAATGGGAACTACGTGTGGATTATGCCAAGGGCGAGAGCGCAATATTTGTGTGAGAAAGGAGAGAAAGGAAGTCAGGAGCTTATAGCGAGGATGAGATGTGGGTGCATGGAGGGTTTCAATAGGTTTTGGCTCGATAGGGAAAAGAGGATGTGTGAACTATGTGGGAAGGGGGAGGCAAGAGTGGAGCACTGGTTGGAGGAGTGCGTGGAGGTGGAAAGGAGTGGGATAAGCATGGAGGTATTGATGCATGAAAGGGGGGACAAAAGGGCAGTAGCATGGGTGAAGGGAGTATTGGATAAGATGGAGAAGAAGAGAAGGAAGGAGGAAGAGGAATGGAGAAGGAAAGATTGTAAATAGAGGAGGAAGTAAATATAAGTAATTGTAAATATTGTAAATAGTAGATAAGTATTAGGTATTAGTCGCGGAGGCAGAGTATGGTAATGCGAGGCAAGCAAGAAAGTAGGGACATGCGAGCGAGGCGAGGCGAAGCGAGGAAGGCAATGCGATAAGAGCGAGCGGCGTTAGATATAAGGTGTGGAAGGATGTTAGTTTTAAGACTTAGTTGTAAGAAAATTCTGTAAAAAAAAAAATGGAAGTGTAAGCAAGTCAATTTTTTAAGGCCAGCAGGCTAAAAAATAAACGTTTATCTATCAGAAAACTACAGGATTTCACATTTTTTAAATTTTGGTGTTTACGTCATAAAAACACTTTTAATTTTACGTAAACTATTGTAGAAAATTACAAAAAATATAAATTTTTACAAACAATACTTCTAGAGTTATTATTATTATTGAAAATTGAACAATAATTGATTTTACAGAACGATTCTGAATTTGTTCCAAATTAAGCAAGTTACTGATTTTAACGTTAAAAATATAAATTTTTCAATTTGAAAGCCTCAGTAGTTAAACAAATGTAAACGTTTGATTGAAACTTTATAAACTATTCTTAATTTTAAAATAATTTCAAATTAATAAATTCATAATTAAACGCTCTTACTCAATTCCAAATCCTATTCAAATATTGTTTCAATCTGAAATATTACATTTTTAACCATTTAATTTGAAATTGTTTAAAATAAGGATGATATTTTTTTTTGAATATTTAGCAATATTTTACTTTTCATTAAAAATGAGAAATTATAAATCAAATATTAAAAATTAAACAATTTTAAACTGAACTATTTGAAATAGAAAGCCTTGAATCGTTAATATTTCAGTGTTAAATTGAAACTTTGAACGTTACAATTTTAATTATACTATTTAACAAATTTTTAATAAATTTAAGTGAAATTACTGAATTTTGATGCATAATTAACAATTAAACAATTATCAATTTAGAAAAAATTTGAGTCAGTTTAAGAGATATTTACAAGTTTTGAGAAAATCCAAACTTAATTTAAAACTGGAAAATATTTCGAAAAATAAAAAACTAAATTTAAATTTCTGAACATTTCCACATAAAAATTTGAAGCTTTTCAAGGATCTTCAAAGGTTTTAAGAAGATGAAAAAAAATTCTTAAGTTTGCTGGGAAAATTTAAAATGAGTTTTTTATTTTGAAAACTTAATTTTAAGAGAATATTTAAAAATATTTAAAACAAACTTTTTTGATTTATAAACGACAATTGAACAATTATTAATTTGGAAAATAATCAAGTAAGTTTATAATATATTTAGAAGTTTTAAAAAGATTCCAAAATAATTTAAAACGTGAAAATATTGCAAACCATTTAATATACAATGTAAAAAAAATTGTAGGAAAAATTTGAGTTCCAAGATAATAATATTATTATTGGATTCCTTGAGATTTTTAAAATTATTTTGTTGAAAAAAATTTTTAAGAGATTATTTAAAAAGACTTCAAACCCAATTTTAATGTATAAATTAATGTTTCTAGCTTAAAATTGCTTAAAAAGATATAATTTTGAAATTTTATAAATTAAAAGTATAATAGTTAAAATTTTATTAAAAAATTTTCAGTTGAAAAGTGTTAAAAGCTTCCATTTTATACGCGTAAATTATTGAGCGTTTGAATTATAATTTTTGAAACTTTAATTTTAGAAGTTTAAAATTCAAAAATTCAGTTTTTATAACTTCAAGTGAAATTTTTTTTTATCTTTATGAGTTCTAACCTTTTAATTTCAATGACCGTGATAAATTCTTGCTCAATTGTTCAATTTCTATCTTCAGCCAGAAAGTTGTTTTTTTCGACCTAGGATGACAAATATTGAGAAGATTGCAATTACATAATTTTAAATGACATATATCGTGTCCAATCGATTGCTATATATTTGAAAAAAAACTTCCAATGTAAGGTTTTTTGTTGTTTAACAACGATTATTCATCATTGTCTTTTAATATTTTACCATTCCTTTAAAGTTTAAACATAGAAACTTTTTTTGTAATAGAGATGCAATGAGATAATTTAAAATCAAGATGCGATCATGTATACATCATCGCATCTTAATTTAAAATTATCTCATTGCAATATTCTAAATATTTGTCATCCTAGGTCGAAAAATAACAACTTTTTGGCTTCAAAACATGTAAATTCCTGTAGATTCTTATAGTTGTAATTTGTTGTAAATTCTTGTAGAAAATTAAAACTACAATAAAATACAACAATGTACATAAAAATACAAAAAAAGTACAAAATTTGTCTCACTAATAGAAAAAAGTTGTACTTTCCTGTAATTTTGGTTGTAATTTATTGTATTTATTTATAGATTCATGCAAAAATAGTTTTAGTTTTTTATACTTTTTGTAAAAAATTTTCCACCAGGGAACTTGTATTTTTGAGGGCAAAAGTAAAAAGAAATACGAAGATAATGAAAGGAAATAGAATAGAGTGGTGACTTTTAATTTGAAAAGCAAATATAAGGTCCATGTAAGGTTTCCAATCGATTGCTATGTATTTGAAAAAAACTTAAACTTTTTTGAATCTTTCAAATTCTGGAAACCTTTGAAATTTTTCTGAAATATTTTGAAATCTTTGTGAAATCTTTTGAAATATTTGTGAAATTTTTCTTGAATCTTTGTTTGTGAAATCCTTTTTATTCGTTGAAATCATTGAATTATTTGAAATCTTTGCAAAATTTGGAAATTTTGCCATATTACATAATTTTAGAACAAATTTGAATAAGTTTAAGAGATGATTTCAAAATCATTTGTTGTTTAACAACGATTAATCATCATTGTCTTTTAATATTTTACCACTCCTTTAAAGTTCAAACATAGAAACTTTTTTTGTAATAGACATGCAATGAGATAATTTTAAATTAAGATGCGATCATGTATACATGATCGCATCTTAATTCAAAATTATCTCATTGCAATATTCTAAATATTTGTCATCCTAGGTCGAAAAAAAACTTTTTGGCTGCAAAACATGTAAATTCCTGTAGTTGTAATTTTTGGTAAATTCTTGTAGAAAATTAAAACTACAATAAAATACAATTATGTACATAAAAATACAAAAAAAGTACAAAATTCGTCTCAATAATAGAAAAAAGTTGTACTTTCCTCTAATTTTGGTTGTAATTTATTGTATTTATTTATAGATTCCTGTAAAAATAGTTTTAGTTTTCTATACTTTTTTGTAAAAATTTTTCCACCAGGGAACTTGTATTTTTGAGGGCAAACGTAAAAAGAATAATGAAGATAATGAAAGCAAATAGAATATAGTGGTGACTGTTAATTTGAAAAGCAAATATAAGGTTCATATAAGGTGTCCAATCGATTGATATGTATTTGAAAAAAATTTCAAATGTAAGGTTTTTTGTTGTTTAGTAATGATTATTCATCATTGTCTTTTAATATTTTACCATTCCTTTAAAGTTTAAATACAGAAGCTTTTTTTGTAATAGAGATGCAATGAGATAATTTTAAATCAAGATGCGATCATGTATACATGATCGCATCTTAATTTAAAATTATCTCATTGCAATATTCTAAATATTTGTCATCCTAGATCGAAAAAGAACAACTTTTTAGCTGCAATACATATAAATTCCTGTAGATTCTTGTAGTTTCAATTCTTTGTAAATTCTTGTAGAAAATTAAAACTTAAATAAAATACAATGATGTACATAAAAATACAAAAAAAGTACAAAATTTGTCTCAATAATAGAAAAAAACGTGTACTTTCCTGTAATTTTGGTTGTATTTTATTTATTTATAGATTCCTGTAAAAATAGTTTTAGTTTTCTGTACTTTTTTGTAAAAATTTGTCCACCAGGGTAATATGTGAACGTTCTCTATCCTCTTTAGTGGCAGGATTAATGAATTATTTATAGCCGCATCAGGAATTAAAATCAAATGATCGAACGGTGAAGAATAGGAAGAAGTTGGGCTCAGCCTTTTGAAGCAATGACCTGAAACTGATCACGATTTGAAGTCTCCTCTCACCTGAATAATATATTCTGCCGAAACAAATAAGAAACATGCAAGAGATGACTTGAAAATTATAGTACAGTTTCCAGGTCAGAGGTCTCACTTCGATCCATATTTTCCACTTTCTACAACTTTACTTGAATAACGATAGAATTATTTAAAGATCAATTTAAATCAATAGAAAAATGACTCTTCAATTCTTCAAGAAATCTGTATTATCATTAGAAAATAACAGAAAATATTTAACGTCTTTTCAGAGTACATGGAGCTATGAAAGAAAAATTATTTTTAATAATTTTTTTCTGAAAAAAGATCTTCTCCTTTCCATCCACTCGGAATCGAACCACAGAAATACTGATTTCCAGTCAGGTGCTTTCCCATTAAGCTACTAGAAAGATCGAGAGAAGAAACTTTTTTCAGAAATAAACGCATTATTTTGCTAGATGGTACAAATCAAATTGTTCTAGAAATCTCTTTTATCATTCGAAAATAACAGAAAATATTTAACGTCTTTTCAGACTAGATGGAGCTATGAAAGAAAAATTATTTTAAATAATTTTTTTCTCAAAGAAGATCCTTTTGCTCCGCTGGGAATCGAACCACAAAACTACTGATTTCCGGTCAGATGCTTTCTCATTAAGCTACTAGAAAGAACGAGAGAAGAAACTTTTTTCAGAAATACAAGCATTATTTTGCTAGATGGTACAAATCAAATTGTTCTAGAAATCTCTTTTATCATTCGAAAATAACAGAAAATATTTAACGTCTTTTCAGACTAGATGGAGCTATGAAAGAAAAATTATTTTAAATAATTTTTTTCTCAAAGAAGATCCTTTTGCTCCCCTGGGAATCGAACCACAAAACTACTGATTTCCGTTCAGATGCTTTCTCATTAAGCTACTAGAAAGAACGAGAGAAGAAACTTTTTTCAGAAATACACGCATTATTTTGCTAGATGGTACAAATCAAATTTTTCGCGGAATCTGTATTATTATTAGAAAATAACAGAAAATATTAACGTCTTTGCAGACTAGATGGAGCTATGAAAGAAAAATTATTTTAAATAATTTTTTTTTCTCAAAAAAGATCTCCTTTCGCTCCGCTAAGAATCGAACCACAGAAATACTGATTTCCGGTCAGGTGCTTTCCCATTAAGCTACTAGAGAGATCGAGAGAAGAAAATTTTTCAGAAATACACGCATTATTTTGCTATATGGTACAAATCAAATTTTTCAAGCAATCTGTATTATCATTAAAAAATAACAGAAAATATTTAACGTCTTTTCAGACTAAATGGAGCTATGAAAGAAAATTATTTTAAATAATTTTCTTCGAACAAGTTGGACCTTGAATTTCGAAACTCAACATTTTGGAATTCAATATAAAGATAATTTATTTCTTTTTGTTTATGGCAGCAAAATATTTGATTCGGAAGCATAACGGAATTTTAAGTTTAGGTCCTGAAAGAAAATAAAAAAATTACTTTCTATCGTCTTGTATCGTTTTGTATTATCTCAAAACGGATGAAAAAGGATCATTTTCAAGAAAATAGGAGAATAATTAGGGAATAAATTCTGTTAAATAAAATTAATGTAGGTTCAACAAAATAGATGGACGATGAACCAACAGAGGTGAATTTTTAATCAAATACTTGCATTTTATACCAAAAAATATTAAATTTCTATCAAAAGAGATGAATTTTCAGAAAAAAGACGAACTTTCTAAAAAAGGATTGAATTTTGTACAAGGTTAATTTGTAACCAAATCATTTTATTTTATACCAAAAACATGAATTTTCAACCAAGAAGATTAATTTTCCACCAAAAAGACGATTTTTCAACAAAAAATATGAATATTCAACTAAGAAAGGTCAAATTTCAACCAAAAATGGAACAGTTAAATTTTCAGTCAAAAAGTAACCTGTGAACTCTTGTTTTCCTTGAAAATACAGCAATTTAGTTGCATTTTTTTCTTGACTGAAAAATAGACTAGTTTATTGAAAATTTGTCTGTTTTGGATGAATTCAACTATTTTTTATTAAAAATTGAAATCGTTTAAGGTTGAAATATCAACTATTACATTTTTTGTTCAGAATTCATCTGTCATGGTTGAAAATTGTTATAATTTTGATAAAAGTTCATCCTTTTTTGTTGAAAATTCATCTCTTTTGTTTGACGTTTCAACCAGTTTATTGAATATTCGTCTTTAAGGTCGAAAATTAACTTTTTGGTAAAAAGTTAAACTTTTTCGGTTGAAAATTCAACTGTCTTCTAACAAAATTCATCTATTTGGTAGAAAAATCAACAAGTTTGTTTTAAAATGCAACTATTTCGGTTGAAAACTGAACTGTTTTATCAAAAATCAGTTTTTGGCTTGAAAATGCAACAAGTTGGTGGAAAATGAACTTTTTTGTTGAAAATTCATATTATCGGATTAAAAATTCAATTGTTTTTTAAGAAATTCCTTTTTTTGTTTGAAAATTAATCTCTTTTGTTTGACAATTCAACTTTTTTTTGAAAATTCGTCTTTTTGATTGAAAATTAACTTTTTTGTCGAAAATTAACCTTTTTTGGTTGAAAATTCAACTATTTGGGTTAAAAATTGAACTGTTTTATCCAAAATCGATTTTTATCTGGGAAATTCAATAACTTGGTACAAAATTCCACTATTTGGTTGAAAATGAACTTTTTTGTCAAAAATTAAACTTTTTCGGTTGAAAATTCAACTGTCTTATACAAAATTCATCTATTTGGTGGAAAATTCAACAAGTTTGTTTTAAAATGCAACTATTTCGGTTGAAAACTGAACTATTTTATCAAAAATCAGTTTTTGGCTTGAAAATGCAACAAGTTGGTGGAAAATGAACTTTTTTGTTGAAAATTCATATTATCGGATTAAAAATTCAATTGTTTTTTAAGAAAT